>JANTPZ010090383.1:0-32315 GCA_025593235.1 Vachellia pachyceras | reverse complement strand
GTTCTTCCTTCCTTTTTTATTTTTTTCTGGATAAACTATCTGTTTGGGTTCCAATAAGAGCTTAAGCCAAGTTGGCAAAGAGAGTTAACGATAGTTCATGCTAGAAAACGTTTAAACAATTCTAGATTGGTTTTTCTCTTTTCCAAGGGGATCAATCTATAAATGGATTAATGAATTTTGCTCTATCAGTTTTTCATAGTGCAGGAGTATCATCGAATGAGTTGCCAGACAAACAATGATTACATTGTACCCAGTGCTCCAAGTGGTTCTGGAAGTCAAGGCAAGAGCAAGAGGAAGAGGGGTGATGGGAGGGGTCAGAACAAAAAGAAGAAAGCTCCTGCCTCACATAAAATAGCAGATGCGCTCAATCAGATAGCTGCTAACACCGAGGCCTCAGCAAGGTTATTAAAGATGCTGGCAGAAAAGGAAATGAGAAGTCAGATAGCATCAGCTGCTGAGCTTACTAAGGAACTGTTTAAGATGGAGGAAATTAAATGCGACGATGATTTATTCGCCCGCTGTTGTAATCTGTTGGTGTTTGATACATTTAGGGAAATTTTTACAGCATTAAAAAACAATAGGGAGGCGTTAGTAGCTTGGTTACGATTTAATGCTCACAACGAACACCCATTTGGCAAAAGCTTATGAACTGCGCTTGGTTACGATTTAATGCTCACAACGAACACCCATTTGGCAAAGGCTTATGAACTGCATTTTATGAATGTCATTTTCTAACATGTGACAGAATTTTATGTAAATTAATGCATGTTTATTTTTGTTGTGTTTAAATATGGTAATATTTTACATTTACACTTTTTGTTTAACAACTCATAAGTGACTTATTATATGGTTAATTGAAATGATGAATTGATGAGAGGTTAGATGGAGAATCAAGATGACAATGATGTAGATGAAGTAGGCCAGTCTGAATTACAGGAAATTTTGAATGAACTGATGACACAACATTCACAGTTAAGTGTATTAATGGCTTCATATGTAATGTTGTACGTATATAAAGAGCTAAGAAGAACAAGTGAGCAAATCGGTTATACGTGGGTGTAAGAAGTTATGAAGGGTTATCCTACATAGTTTCATGAGCTGTTTCGAATGGAAAAATAAATATTCAATAGTCTATACTCTAAATTTTTTGAATATGGGTTACAAAATTCTAGGTTAACAGAAGTTGAAGAAATGGTTGTCTTGTTCTTGGTTATGGTTGGGTATGGACACTGTAATAGAATGGTACAAGAAAGGTTTTAACATTCATGAGAATTATCTATAAGCATTTTCATGGAGTATTGCATGCTTGCATTAGTCTATGTAAGGAAATTATTAAATCACGTGATGCAATGTTCTCTTAGTGTCATCTAAATATAAAGAATGATAAATGATAATGGCTATTTTTTAAGAATGCAATAGGAGCAATTGATGGTATTCACGTACAATGTATAGTGTTTTTAAGAAAGATAAATATATAGGGAGAAATGTTTATCCTACACAAAATATTATGGTTGTATGTGATTGGAATGTGTTTTATTTTCATCTTAGCAGGATAGGAAGGTACTTTGTATCTTAGCTGGAATATGTGTTTTATATTCAACACAGATGAATCATGTTTGTGATATAATTAGAGATCAAATTATTGTACATACTTTATTATCCAATTAATTATGTGATATTATTATTAGTTGGACAATTTTACTTTTCAATTGTATGCATATAAATATATTTTCCTTCATTCCATTTTCTTTTATCATTTTATTTTCCCTTAATTTTATCACAATATATAAAATAATTATATGTATTAATGATCTTCATGCCATTTTAAGTAATTCTTATCCAAAAATCACTTCTCCAATATTTATCCAAACATAAATGCATTTTCAATCCACCTGTTTATTCAAACATAAATAGAAGCTACCCTATGAAATCATGGAGAATAATGTTGGCATCTACATGGATAAAAAAATTGCATTCACTTGCGCTGGCTACTTCTCTTAACACTTTCCTAAAGTTAAACCCACCATCTTAGTCACTAAAAGGCTTACTCAATCTTAAATAATGTTGGACTTTTCTATTGACACGCAAAAACTGCAACACTTTTTAACTAGGAATAAAATATTGTAGTTTTCACTAATATTCTTCGGTCGCAAATTTTAGTGTTGGTTAAGAGGAGTTGTCCCTTGTAAAAAAAAAAAAAGCTTGAATTTGTTGTAATACGAGTAAGGCTGACAAAAAATCTTAATTAAATAGTGGCATGAGCCATTAATTTTGATTCAATATATAGCAGTGCAGAATGTCAGTATATTGCATGCCGCTTACAAAATGAATTAACCAAACCCAAAATGACTAATTGAAGAAATCACAATTCTAAATTGAAGGGACACTCATGCGTCATTGGACTTGCAGTTATAAGGAAGAAGTGATCAATCTTGGTTTGAGCATTCTTTCTACTTCTTTGACAAATTTCTCTCCTAAATATTTTGATTTTAAATTATTCAATAATATTAATGTTAATACAATTTTTTCATTATCATATTTAATTTGATATTATATTTTATATATTTTAAGAATTCTTTACTTGTTACTATTTATTAAAAGATTTTTATTTAAGGATATTTTAGTCATTCAACCATTTGCCCATTTTCTATTCTCTCTGTTTTCTCTTACCCATCCAAGCAGGATGGGTGATAATATTTTATCTCCACTTTTCTTTTCTCTCAATTTTCTCTCCTATCAACTTTTCATCCCATCCAAACAGAGCCTAAATCTTCTTCTCCTTTCACAAATATTGAAACATTGTTAACGAATTAATTACATCCAGTAACTGACAATCAAATGTTACTTAATGGCTCCTGGATTTATTTATTTATATCTAAATCTAAATGGTTTGGAAACTTATCATAAATAAACTGTTCAGATATGATATGAACATACTGTTTAACTAAAAGGGTTAAGCCGTTAAGGTGAACATAATATCCTGAAGTATTTTTTCGTGTATTCAACACCTTAAAGTATTTCTCTAGGGCACTCAACACCTAAAGTATTTTTCAGGTATGCCTAATATCTTAAAGTAGTTTTCATATTTTTTTGGTTGCACAAAAAAAAACTTCAATGTTGGAAAAACAAAAAAATTCATTTTTTTCAAATAATTTTTAAATAACAAATTTATCTGTTAAGAAAGTGATACTCAAGATATTATCTTTATTTTTATTATATACTCATTAAAATAATTTTTTTTTAAAATAAGAGTTAAAAACAAAATATGAACTACTCAGATTAGATCTGAAGAGTTCATATTTAATAAGTTTAGAGGAGGATGGCTAACCATGTGAATCCAAATTCTAGTTTATATATATATATATATATATATATGTTAGATGATAACACATGGTTGGCGGTCAAACCCCAATTATTCAATGACAGAAAAGGAAAACTAAATCAATACCCGAGGGTTTTATATTTCTTTTAATTTATAACAAGTTATCGGCACGAATTAACGAGGGTATATTTTTCTTATCGTTATTCTAGTAATTTTTTGTTCTTGTTCTTCTCATTTGATTATATTTTATTTGATCTACATATATATAATAATCTAAACCATTATATGGAATTGAAGATATTCTTTACCGATTATTTCATACATCGGGTTCCATGGTTAAGATTGGAGATTATTGTTACTTCATTTTAATATCCTTCACAATTCTTTATCTACATTTTTTTAGAGTATCTTATTCACAACATTTAAATTCTATTATGTTGTTATTTATATTTTATATCTTTATATTATATTTATATTTCATTTGTTTATTTACTTATTTAGCATTTGTATTTAGCTAGTTTATTTCATGTTATTTCATGTTATTTATATTGTGATATTTATTTATATTATTACATCTATACATTTTATTTATTTATTGCTCATGCACACACACATATATATGCCATATTTATTTAATGTTTATTGCTTTTTGTTTATATACACATTTATTTATATTGACATATATATAATATAAAATATATTATATTTATATTTATATTTTATTTATCTATTTAATTATTTCACATTTGTATTTAGTCATTTTATTTCTTGTCATATTATGTTATTTATATTAATTTATTTTATGTTATGTTCCTTTATTTTATGTTATTTTATTTCATCTTTGTTATTTACATTTCATTTATTTATATTATATTATGCTATTTCATTTAGCACTTTAATATAGTATTTTATTGTATTGTGTTTTAAATTATTAATCTTGCATTTGTTACTTTATTTTCATGTTTTATAGTATTTATTATGTTACTCTTTCATTTTAGTATTTTATGATACTCTTTGTATTATATTTTATGTTATTTTTACATTTTATTGTGTTATTTTTATTTGTGTGTGTATTTTTATACATATATGGTTATAATATATACACACTCACATCTACTCACACACACACACACATATATATACTCACATATACATATATGGTTATAATGTATTTTCATTTTTTTCTTTGTTATTATTGCTACAATTTTTTCCCTCTCCCTACTTTTTCTTTATATACATTTCTATATTATGATTTTGATGGTACAATGTTTATTTATGAATATATAATTAATTTATGAATTCTAAAGCTTTAACTAATATGATACTTTTATTAATTTACCATGATTTTAATTGATATCATTGTTTTTAGTTTGAATCATGGCCAACCTTATCAAACTCGAATTTACAGCTCTTGATATCACGGGCAAAAATTATCTATCATGGGTCTTAGATTCCGAGATCCATCTAAACGCTAACGGTATAGGAAAAGCCATTTTACTAGGAAATCAAGCAACTAGTCAATAAAAGGCTAAGGCAATGATTTTCCTTCGCCATCATATCCATGAAGGGCTGAAAGCTGAATACCTAACGGTGAAAGATCCACTAGAGTTGTGGATTAATTTGAAGGAAAGGTATGATCACCAGAAAACGGTGATCTTGCCTAGAGCTCGCTATGACTAGATACATTTGAGGCTGCAAGATTTTAAGATCGTAAGCGAGTATAATTTAGCTGTTTTCAAAATCAGTTCTCAATTAAAATTGTGTGGTGAAAAAATAACTGATGAGGACTTGTTAGAGAAAACCTTTTTCACCTTTCATGCTTCAAATATGCTCTTGCTGCAGCAGTATAGAGAGAAAGGTTTTAAAAAGTATTCTGAATTAATCTCATATCTCTTAGTTGCTGAACAAAATAATGAGCTTTTGATGAAAAACCATGAGATTCATCCCACTGGTTCTATTCCATTCCCTGAAGTGAATGTGAGTGCATGTAATAGTTACCACCCTTATGGTCGTGGTCATGGTAAGGGACGTGGTAATTTTTATCATCATGGTAATAGCAATAATAGCTATAATATCCAGCAGAAGGAAAAATACAACGAAGGATAGAAAAAGGACAAGAGTAGTCCTTCAAAAGCTGTTGAGAACCACTGTTATCGGTGTGGTATGAAAGGGCATTGGGCACGTACTTGCGTACGTCTGAGCATCTAGTGAAACTTTATCAAGCCTCAATGAAAAAGAGTGTGAATAATGTGGAAGCAAATCTGGCTTTCCCAAATGACAATGAGGCATACAAAAATGATGATATTGGGACAAACAAGAATGATGATCTCAATGAGCTAGATGATATCAATGGCTTTGATGCTATGACACACTTGGATGTAGCTGATTTATTTGAAAATCGTGGTTAGATGAGTTTGGCTAGGAGAATAATGCAAATGTTTTTTTTTCCGTTTATTTATGTTTCCCAAATCTACTTAATGTTTTAATATGCAATAAAGATATCATTACTTATCGTGTATTTTAGTTTTAATGCATTTCTTTTCTTTTGAAGATTATGGATGTTTCAATCATTAGAAATAAGCATGAAGATACATGCCTCATAGACAGTGCAACAACACACACTATACTTAAAGATAAAAGATATTTTTCTCATTTAACAATAAGAAGTGCAAGCATCAATACTATAGCGGGTAATACAAAGTTAATTGAAGGCTTCGGAAGAGCAATTATAATATTACCCAAAGGAACAAAATTTGTAATTGATGATGCTTTGTATTCATCTAAGTCTCAAAGAAATTTGTTGAGTTTTAAAGATATCCGCAAAAATGGGTATCATATTGAGACTATGCATGAGAGAAATGTTGAATACTACATATCACAATTGATAGATATGGAGAAAAATGTGTGCTGGAAAAATTACCTGCATTATCTTCTGGTTTGTACTATACATGTACTAGTACAATTGAGATAAATGCTATGGTAAGCCAAGAGCTTGATGATAAAAATACAGTTACTGTTTGGCATGACCGGTTAGGCCATCCCAGATCAACTATGATGCGAAGAATTATTGAAAATTCACGTGGACATCCATTGAAGAGCCAGAAGATTCTTCAATCCAAGGATTTCACATGTGCTGCTTGTTCTCAAGGAAAGCTAATAATAAGGCCTTCGTTGACAAAAGTTGGGGTTGAATCCCCTGCGTTTCTTGAGCGTATCCAAGGGGATATATGTGGACCTATTCATCCACCATGTGGACCATTTAGATATTTTATGGTTTTGATAAATGCAACTACAAGATGGTCACATGTTTCCTTGTTGTCGTCACGTAATTTAGCATTTGCTAGATTACTTGCTCAAATAATTCGATTAAGAGCACAGTTCCCAGACCATGCAATTAAGACAATTCGTCTTGATAATGCCAGTGAGTTTTCATCTCAAATTTTCAATGATTACTGCGTGGCAATTGGAATAATGATAGAAAATCTGTTGCTCATGTTTATACACAGAATGGTTTAGCAGAATCATTTATTAAGCGCCTCCAATTGATAGCTAGACCAATACTTTTGAGAACAAAACTTCCCATTTCAGCTTGGGGACATGCAATTTTGCATGCAGCAGCAATTATACGCATCAGGCCAACAAATTATCATAAATTCTCCCCATTGCAATTGCCTTTTGGTCAGAAGCCAAATATTTCCCATCTTAGAATATTTGGATGTGCTGTATTTGTCCCTATTGCTCCACCACAACGCACAAAGATGGGACCTCAATGAAGGTTGGGAATATATGTTGGTTATGAATCTCCATCGATAATAAAGTATTTAGAACCATCTACTGGAGATTTATTTACAGCACGTTTTGATGATTGTCATTTTGATGAGACAAATTTTCCAACCTTAGGGGGAGAAAGTAAGCAGCTGGATAAAGAAATCTCATATAAAACATTATCACTTTTGCATCTAGATCCTCGTACACAACAGTGTGAACATGAAGTTCAAAAGATAATTCATTTGCAAAATATTGCAAATCAACTGCCAGATGCATTTACTGACCTTAAGAGGATTACCAAATCTCATATTCTAGCTGAAAATGCTTCAATTAGAATTGATGTCCCAGCAAGACAACCAATAAATACAAATGAGTCTAAGCCACGCTTGAAGCGTGATAGACCAGTCGGTTCCAAAGATAAAAATCCAAGAAAGAAAAAGGGAGCAAATAACCAAGATGGTCAGGTTGAGGAGGCTATCCCCGTAGAAGAAATTCAAGACATAACTAATTAAAAGACCCCAGAAGAGGTTCAGGTACCTGAAAATGATGAAGAGATCTCGATAAGTTATGTCACTATAGGGAAAAGGTGGAATCGAGGAAAAGTAATTGTCGACAACATATTTGCATATAATATTGCAATTGAAATAATCAATGATAATGAGGATCTTTAACCTAGATCAATTGAAGAATGTAGATCTAGAGATGATTGGCCAAAATGAAAAGATGCAATTCAAGTAGAATTGAATTCACTTTCAAAACGTGAAGTTTTTGGACCTGTAGTCCGAAAACCAAATGGTGTGAAACCCGTGGGATATAAATGGGTATTTGTGCGAAAACGAAATGAGAAAAATGAGGTCGTAAGATATAAAGCTTGACTTATAGCACAAGGTTTTTCACAAAGACCTGGCATTGATTTTGAAGAGACATATTCTCTTGTGGTGGATACAATCACTTTAAAGTATCTAATTAGTCTGGCAGTGAACCTGAAACTTGATATGCGTCTAATGGATATTGTTACAACATATTTATATGGTTCTTTAGATACTGAAATTTATATGAAAATCCCAGAAGGATTTAAATTACCAGAAACATGTAAGAATTCTCGAGAAGATTATGCAATTCGTTTGCATAAATCCTTATATGGACTAAAGCAATATGGAAGAATGTGGTATAATCGTCTTAGCATATATTTATCAAAGAAAGGTTATAAAAATGATCCAGTTTGCTCATGTGTTTTTATAAAAAGAAATGGATCAAACTTTGTTATAATCGCTGTATATGTAGACGATTTGAATATAATAGGAACTCCTGAAGAGCTCCAAAAAGCAATTGATTGTTTAAAGAGGGAATTCGAAATGAAGGATCTTGGAAGGACAAATTTTTATATTGGCTTACAAATTGAGCATCTGACTAATGGAGTTTTTATTCATCAGTCAACTTATGTTGAAAAAATGTTAAAGCGATTTTACATGGATAAAGCACATCCATTAAATACTCCGATGGTAGTAAGATCGCTTGATAAGAAAAAGGATCCTTTTCGCCCTCAAGAGAAAAAGGAAAAACTTCTTGGTACAGAAGTATCATATCTTAGTGCTATAGGTGTACTAATGTATCTTGCTAATTCAACAAGGCCTAATATTGCATTTGCAGTAAATTTATTGGCAAGATTTAGTTCGTGCCCAACAAGAAGGTATTGGAATGGAGTTAAACATATATTTCGATACCTTCGAGGGACAGTTGATATGAGATTATTTTATTCTAATGAAACTGTATCTCAATTGATTGGTTATGCAGATGCAGGGTTTTTATCAGATCCACATAAAGGTAAATCTCAAACATGATATTTATTTACTTGTGGGGGTGCAGCTATATCTTGGCGCTCGGCAAAACAAACTTTATCGGCTACCTCATCAAATCATGCAGAGATAATCTCAGTTCATGAGGCAAGTTGAGAGGCTGTTTGGCATAGATCAATGACTCAACATATCCAAACAATGTGTTGATTATTTTTGGGTCAAAATATCCCAACAGTAGTATATGAAGATAATATAACATGCATAGCTCAATTGAAAGGGGGTATATCAAAGGAGATAGAACAAAACATATCTCTCCAAAATTCTTTTTCACTCATGATCTTATAAAGAGTGGTGATATAGATATTCAACATATTCGCTCCTATGATAATCTTGCAGAGCTGTTTACAAAAACGTTGCCAACTAGAACATTTGAGAAGTTGATATATAGTATTGGAATGCGAAGACTCAAAGAAATAAAGTGATCTTGTCATCAGGGGGAGACAATATTATGTACTATTTTTTCCTTCACTAGGACTTTGTCCCAATGGATTTTTCCTAGTAAGATTTTTAACGAGATAAAAAAAAATTTATGGACATCCAAGGGGGAGTGTTATAAAATATTACATATTATGGATGTTCATAAAGTCTCACCTCTTGACCTTTCATTTCATCATCCATAACCTCTACTATGAATATTGTTTATGGGTCTTCATGCCAATTACTCAAGGGTTACAATTTGTACACCAATGGGGATTGAATTTGCCATTGATTCTATGCGACTCTTGCTTTGAGTTGAGAGCCTATAAATAGGACATTTTGTATCACACCTTTTGCACATCTAAGTGAAGAAAGCATTGCTTCATCTTTCTCTCTAATTCTCTTTTCATCTCTTCATCTTTTATATTTCTTTTAGTTTATAACAAAAAGGCCTCTTATTTTATTAGATAACAATAACTCGACTGATTTAACTCGAAATTACAGCTAGCTAGGAGCCAATTTAATATATAATCATGTGGAGCACAATAATTTAAAGCAACCCAACCTAAACAATATAAGTTTATAACCAAAGGGATTGTTTGGGAAACTGTTGGGAGAATTACTTTTGACTAGAATGCATTTTAAAAAATAACTTTTATCTTGAATGCATTTTGGGAAAATGAAAACTTGTTAGGATAAACGTTGTAAAAGTGATTTTTGGTAGAAAGTGAAAAGAAAAAATGGATCTCATTAAATAATACATAATATTATTTTATATTTGTGATAAAATTATGAAAAAAATAAAATGATAAAAAGTAATTAGAATATCTCAGATCCTGACTTTGAGTGTACCGGATCGTAATTTGGAATTTTTACATCTAGGTCGCGACCTGAAGTATCCAAAGTTGCAACTTTAAATTTTCAGATTGTGATTTATAATGTTAAGATCGCAATCTGGAATGGATTTGAAGCATAATGAGTTTTTTCCTTCTTCGCAGAATGCATTATGGGGGCTAGAATGCATTGTGACCCCTAGAATGCTTTTCCAAATGAGTTGTCAAACACTCATTCTCTTTCAAATGAGTTGCCAAATACACGCCAAGTCTAGTAAACATGACAATTTCAAATATTCCAAGACACTCGCTTTATACACTCCCTCACAAGTTTGAAGTTCGGTGTGTATCAAAAGCTCTTAAATTGCTCGCTAGATGATCATGGATGTGTTTTGCAACTGCTTTGGTCTAGATGCATGCACACACATATATTCATGCTCCCTTTATTTCTTAATATAATAGTTAAATAACTAACATGAATGTATTAGAAAAGTTACTTAAGTTAATTATTTGAAATAAATGGATGTTAACTTTTCTTAAGCACCATTGTTAATTAATCATGTTCATTGGAAATACCTCTTAATAAGAAACCCTTAACACATGTAATTATTATGGATAATTTGGAGATAACATTATAAAACTATTAAAAATAAATAAGAACAAATCTTATATCTAGAATTAAAGTGAACTCCTTATTTAACTTTTATATGAAAAACCAGAGGGAATGTGCATGTGTATCTTTAGTTTTGGTGGTGAGAGCGATGTCCTCACTTTTTTTAGGCTAATAATTCCTCATCGCACTTCCTACCTTATACCACAGTCATAGTGCACGTTTGTCAACAATTCAATGAGTTATCAATTTTCGTTAAGGGAAACTAACGGCGTTAAGTTTGAGAGACTAAAAGTGCACTTTTTAAACTTAAAAGATTAAAATGAAACCTGACGTAAACATAAAGAACTAAAAGTATACTTTAGCCATAAAATCTCACACATTTGTATATATACTTATACATTGAGGCATGTATACTCAATCAAAATCCATGTTGTGACTTTTATTTTAACACAGGCAAGAACCACAGCACTTTTAACAATTAAGTAACAAAATTTTGTAATTTTCATTAAAAATACTTTTCCAATACAACTTTTAGTGTTTTGATAAAATTAAGAGTTATTCCCTTAAGAAAAGAACCTTAAATTTGTTGTAATAAGAATGAAACAAGATAAAGAATCATAATTCAACAGTGGCAATACAAAATTTCGATACATATGTTATGCCACTTAATTACAAATGACTTAAACATTAAGAACCAAACCAAAAATGACTATCGAAGAAAACACAGCACCAACTTAAAAAGGCACTCATGCCTTACTGTACGCACATAACTAAATATTTTTATGACGCCAATCATCTCTTACAACTAAGTCTTACATTCACATATATTATAGAAAACACACTGCTAGCTTATAAGGAAGACGTGATCAATCTTGGTTTGAGCATTGTATCTAACTCGTTCACAAATCTATCCATGGCTTCACCTGGTAAACAGAAAGCTACCACTAAACCTTCTTGTCCATGAGCATTCTTATAAGGTACATAAGAGCTTCCCGTTTTCATTGCAATTGGCGGACCACCGTACACAGCCTTCCCCCACCCAAAATCGATGTCACGGAATATGAGTTGGGTCGCATCCGACACCAGCCATAACCCTTCACCCTTGTAATGAGGTCGTCCCTTAGTTGCCATGAAATCTGCCAAAGAGTGCATGTACTCCTCAGTCACTTCGCCTTTCAATTTCTTTACTAACTCTACAGCATATCCCAATGGGTTCCGACATAGTTCCCCGGCGGTGGTCACGGGCTCACGGCCATCGGACACGCGACGGCATTGCCATAATAACCTTTTGGCAAAGGAGGGTTGAATTTGGAACGAGCATTCACTGCGCATCTTAAACGAACTTTATCATCATCATTACGTTGTAAAGCCATTGTACGGCACCTCCATAAGAATGCAGTAAGTATTTCAAAATTGGAAGAAGATTCACCAAGATGATGAGGGATCTGAGTGCGGATGGAAGCTATTTCATCAGGGCCGAAGAAGAAAGAACGATACACCATGTTGTTTAATGGGACAGAAGTTTGTTTTGCATCAGAGAGTTTGAAGTCACCGAGCCTGCAAGTTACACGTGGTGGTTCTCTTGCATTCAGAAGCTCCCTTCGCCATACTGGTGGAGTTGAAGGTTGATGAGCACCCCGAGCGATTTCTGCTAATGCTCTCATAAATTGAATCTTACCAGATCCATCGCACATGGTGTGATTGAAGCGGATAGTTAAAATAAATCCACTGCATTTCAAGCGCGTTACCTATTTATATGAAAAGTTAATTAATGTTCATTCAAAAAAACAATTAAGAAAAAATATGTTATTAACTGGGAATGGATTGGATTTAGAAACTCAAATACAACTAACAAGAGGTGTTTAAGTTACTAACTTTGTCTCAAAACGGAACAAACTTCTGATTCTACTAATATTTCAATGACAAATTTTGAAATTTGTATTATTATAATCTGTTACTGCTACTGATACTGGAAAAACTTAATTAGTACTCTATTTAATGATTTATAACGAGGACAATCTATCTACTGTAAAAGAAGTGTTATAACAGGGATAGAAGGGAATACATCAAAAGTTGCATCAATTTTAACTGCATCATTAACTTGCATGGATTTCGAAAGTGTAGAGCCAGCTCTCCTCTAATAATTATAAAGTTAGAATTTAGAACTTAAGGGAACAATTGTAGGGTCTTGAGCTTTCTTTACAAGGACCCGAATTTGGACCATTGAGATTTAATCTCTTTTTGGCTCACTACGACTCTTCTCTTTTCTCTCTCTCCTTCCTCTTTTTTCGTTTTCGGTCAAACGCTATGAGGAATCATAATCATTTTATATTAGTATCCATGATCCAACCAAGTGCTGGAAAATAGTTTTTTTTTTTTCTTGAAGAAGTAAATATTAGTATTATAATAGATTTTAGATCTGATGTATTGTATCGAGCAGCAGCAGGAAGAGAATTAGAGAGATAAACCAAATATTTTTACCTTTTGCAAAAGGTATGAATGATCGATTGATATATACATGTTGTACACAAACACACACATTAAATTAACTAAATATTTAATTACTTAGCCTTATATGCTTAATCAATAAAGATATCTTTTCACAAATCAGAATAAGTTGATTTTAAAGTAATAGCAATGTTAATAAATGTTTGTTATAGAATAAATAACACTCCCCTCTTGCCCTTTATGTATGAGTGAGGTAACTAATCAACAGAGATTAAGAAAATTTTGCCTAGTTCTGATCTGAAAAGTTCTACGCAGATCCAAGTAGATGGAAAATAAAAGACATGCAATACCAAAACATTAAAGCCTTAAGCCTATTACCGTACACAGACACTTGTAAAAGAAGAAGATACCTGAATAAGAAGAAGTGGAGTGTTAAGGAGATCTGACGTCCCTGGGACATCATAAAGAAGCTCTTCAAAGCAAGGAATTGGAGGATAAAGATCACCAAATTCCTCGAGAGCCACATCAGCATCGGCCTCGATGAAAACGACGCCATCTCCATTACAGTCCACCATGAGCTTCTCGTTAGGCCCTTCCCGGAGTCTGCCAGCGAAAGGGTAGTAAACCACCAGAGTCTGGGCCAATGCTTTTCTGATAATCTCAACAGGATCTCTTCCTCTCATCGAAGGATCGCCTCGATAGAACTGGATCACCGGAATTTGGAACCTAATGCTCTTTTGGTCGTCAATGTCAGACAAAAGCGTCACCTCACGGGGCGTCGCCTTTGCCGGAGCCACCATCTCCGGTGGACGCCGACGCACAGTGAATGAAAGACCTGATGGTGCCATTATGGAATACTGAAGAGATGATTTGGTTAGTTGCCGAAGTTTATGGGTTTTTGGCTCTTTATATGTAGGACAAGATTATTAAAACCTTCATGTGATCAAATTTTTTTTGGCTTAAATATTAATGTTATAATTATTCTCCGATCCGGTAATATTATAATTATTCAGATAAGAATAGTGAACAGACGGAATTGTGAGGCAATGGAAAAATGAATTGTATTATTGTACCTGTTACTGTACACTATATATAGCAACCAATACAACCCTAAATAGAAAGAGATGTATACACATGTTACATTACAATTATTCTAGAATATACTGTGAGCAAGTAGAAACGAAATGGGTACACTTGGTTCTGAAGCAGACTTGGGCCTAAGACAATTATGTTTACTGTATAATGGATTTAAGTCTAGGATGAGTCTTTACACCCCCCTCAAACTAGGAGCTGGGGAACTTGTTACTCCTAGTTTGATTCTGAATTTCAGAAATTTAATCTGTGAAAGTGCCTTTGTGATTAAATTAGCAATCTGCTTGGATGATGGTACGTATTGAACAGTGAGCTGTCCATTCAAAATCCTGTCTCTTAGATAGTGAACATCCAATTCTATGTGTTTGGACCTAGCATAAAATACAGGGTTTGAAGCTAAAGATGCTACACTTAGGTTGTCACACCAGGCTGTTGGAGGACCTTTGAGAGTGGCATCGATTTCATTGATTAATGACTGAAGCCAAGCTAATTCTGCAGCAAGATTAACTAATGATCTGTACTCAGATTCAACACTGGAGCGTGATACAACCTGCTGCTTCTTTGCTAACCAAGAGATTAAGGAACCACCAAGAAAAATACAGTATCCACCCACTGATTGTCTGTCATCCGAGCACACAGCCCAATCTGCGTCTAAGTATCCTTGCAAGGTCAGGTGGTTACTTGGTCTGATATGTAATGACAGATTAGTGGTGCCCCTAAGATAGCGAAATATTCTTTTCATCACCGCTTGCCAGTGGTCCTCTGTGGGTGAAGCTATAGAAACTGACTTAACTTGTTAACAGCAAATAGTATTTCCGGTATGGTGTATGTCAGATACTGCAAAGCTCCCACAGCCTGTTTGTAGATTGTAGGATTCTTGAGAGGCACACTAACATCTTTGGAAAAATACTTATTTACCACCATTGGTGTAGGAGCTGAGCTTGAATTAGAGAAGACAAACTTGTCCAGTAGACTTAATATGTACCTTTCTTGCTTTAGATAGAGTCCCTTGCTGTTCCTGAACGCCTCAATACCAAGAAAGCTGTGCAATGAACCAAGATCTTTAAGAGCAAACTGTGAGTTCAACCTTCTAATAAACAGTTCCAGAATGCTTGTTGAATTTCTGGTGACTATCATATCTTCCACATAAATCAGAATAAATATGACAAATTTTTTATGTTTGAGAAAGAAAAGAGATATGTCAAATTTCGAATTAATGAATCCCCAACTTGTTAAAGTAACTCTCAGCTTGTCAAACCACGCCCTAAGTGCTTGCCTTAGGCCATACAGAGCTTTCTTTAAAAGACACACATGACTGGGATATTTTAGTGATACAAATCCTTCGGGCTGCCTCATAAGAACAAACTCATGAATTTCTCCGTTGAGAAAAGCATTATTAACATCCAACTGTCTAATGGTCCAGTTGAATGTTACATCAATTGTCAAAATAAATCTCAAAGTTGGTGCCTTAATTACTGGACTAAAAGTCTCCGTAAAATCAATGCCAGGGCTCTATTGGAAACCCTTTGCGACTAGACGCACTTTATGTTTAAACACTGATTCATTAGTAGTGGGTTTCAACTTAAACACCCACTTGCAATCTACTATCCTTTTGTGCCTGGGATTAGGTATTAGCTTCTAGGTTTGATTTCTCAGTAAAGCATTATACTCTTCTAGCATGGCTCTCCTCCAACTTGGTGATTTTAAGGTATCTTTAACACAAGTAGGTTCTCTAATAATACCCTCATTAATTAAGGCAACACCAATGTAAGGCAACAGTGGTTTGTGAATACCTGCCTTGCTCCTAGTTATCATGTGGTGCTCAGTTTGTTGTTCAATGGTCGATTGAGTGTAGTACTATTTGAAGTGTCACCGGGAACAGACTGAGTTGATCCTTGATTCTAGTTTGTCTCCTCAGTATTTGGGTTAGCAAGTGGAAAAGCACTTGTGGATGAGGAAGTGTTGATTCCAGAGGAAGTTGGGCTATGATTGGAGTTGTTTTGATGCTGAGAGACAGGTATAGGACCAGTTTCTGATACAGGAATTGTTCTAGGGACCTCAGAGGATGCTATAGAGCTATAGGTTCTTAGAAACATATCAGCACACACCATTTCTTGATCAGGAGATTTCCTTTTATTTATGAACCCTGTAGAAAAAGAAAAGTCAGACTCATTAAAAACAACATGTCTGGATATATAAACCCTTCCAGTAGAACTCAAGCACTTATATCCTTTATGTGAGTTGCTGTACCCTACAAAGACACACTTTGTGGATCTAAACTGCATCTTGTGTTCATTATAGGGCCTGAGGTATGGATAGCATGCAAATCCAAACACCCTTAAATTTCTGTAATTTGGCTTCTTTCCAAACAACTTGAAAAATGGCGAAACACCACCCAACACATTTGTGGGTAATCTGTTTATCAATTTTGATGCAGAATGGAAGGCTTCCCACCAGTAGAATAGAGGCATTTAGGCTTGAGCTAGTAGTGTGAGCCCCATCTCCACAATGTGTCGGTGTTTTCTCTCTGCCATTCCATTTTGTGTAGAAGTATAAGGGCATGAATGCTGAAATAAAATACCAGACTCGTCCAAGATTCTACTGAAATTGCGATACTCACCGCCCCAATCACTTTTTACAGCTTTGATTTTGGTGTCAAACTGGTTTTCAGCAAATGTTTTGAAACTCTTGAATGTGTTCAGGGCCTCATCCTTAGACCTAAGGGGATAAATCCAAGAGTACCTACTGTGATTTACCAAGAATAATATGTAGTAGCAAAAACCGTTTGAGGAGGCCAATGAAGCAGGCTCCCACAGATTTGAGTGTACCAACTTAAGTGGTTTAGAAGCAATTGAATTAGAGAGCTTGAAAGGGAGAGTGTAATTTTCCAAATTTGCACAATTCACAAAATGATATTTCATTTTCATTCCTTGAGCTATGTTTCATATTACAATCACTAATCATTGAATTCAAAACTCTAGTACTAGGGTGACCAAGTCTCTTGTGCCATAGCATTTTACTACTGCTAATATTACTAACTGAGTCAGATTCATCTTCAGCAACACACACCAACGTACTGTCCTCAACCTCTTTAATATTGCAGACCTTGTACATGCCACTGCCACTTGTTTTTCCCAACAGTAGAGTCTCCCATGTTTCCTGATCCTTCACAGAAAAACCATTGGCGTTAAATGTTACATCAGCATGATTATCACTTGCCATCATATGCACACTTAATATATTCTTCTTGATCTTAGGCGTATAGAGTACATTCCTCAATGTAACTTCCTTATCTGATACATTACGAATGATTGAACAGCCAATTTTCCTTACATTCAGTTTGTGTCCATCACCCAAAGTAATGTTCACCTTACCAGTTAAATCGTTGGATACATCGAGCTTGTTCAGGTCATTTGTGATGTGGCTAGTGGCTCTACTATCCATATACCAGGCGTCGTCAGCCACGACTTCTGGAGTAGCCCAGTAGGCATTATTAGACTCAGAGAAGGTATAGCTTCTTCTTCCAGCAGTATTAAACACTCGTCCTCTGCTCGAAGGTGGAATAAAAGAGAAATCAAAACGATGGAAGCAGTTTTCAACCGTGTGTCCCACTTTCGTGCATAATTGGCATACTGGAACACCATCATCACAATTTGAGCGATGAGTGTTGACTGCTCTGTCGCGTCGTCCCCTGTTGCGACCACCTCTCCAGTTACTATTACCTTTGGAATTTGAAGTACCATCAGTTTTTACAAAATTAACAAAACTATTTCTAGAAACAGTAAGACTAGCAAACTGTGTCAATTGATCTAATCGACTCTCAAAAGTGAGAAGAGAAGCTTGTAGCTCTATCCAAGTGTGTGTATCTGCTTGCTGCGAAAGTTGAACAACAACAGGATTATATTCTCCATCTAGTCCAGCCAGCCTTGAATCACCAGATCAGAAGTTGGAATTGAGCTCTCAGCGACAGCAAGTTGATCAGCTATTCCTTTCAGCTCGGCGAGATGCTCTGTCATCTTCATCGCACCCTTCCTGGTGCGTTAAAGCTCAAAATGCAGCATCAGCAAACGAGACTTGGTTTGCACTCCAGCGAGCGATTTTGCTACAGTCCATAAACTAGCTGAGGTGGAGACTCCAGTCATCTCTATAGAGATCTCCAGGGACATCGTGTTGAGAAGCCAACCCAACAATAGTTGGTCGGCTTAGACCCAATCTTTAAAGGCCGGGTTAATTGTTACTCCATCTCCTTCGGTGATAAACTACGAGGGACAAGGCTTGGTGCCATTGATGAAGCCTTCAAGCTTGTACCCCTTGATGACAGGCAGGACGTCCATGAGCCACATGGAGTAGTTTGTTCAGTCTAGCTTAACCGAGCAGGTGTGGATAGGGAAATGGTTCTTCTCAGTGAGTTGGGCTAGGACAGAGGCAGAGATTAGTGATTTGGCTGAGGCGCTAACAGAGTTTGAGGAGCTTTGGGCAGTGTTTGATGTAGACATGGCGACTTAGGCAGAGGGCTCTGATACCAAGATAAGAATAGTAAACAGGCGGAATTGTGAGGCAATGGAAAAATGAATTGTATTATTGTACCTGTTACTATACACTATATATAGCAACCAATACAACCCTAAATGGAAAGAGATGTATACATGTGTTACATTACAGTTATTCTAGAATATACTGTGAGCAAGTAGAAACGAAATGGGTACACTTGGTTCTGAAGCAGACTTGGGCATGAGACAATTATGTTTGGTGTATAATGGATTTAAGTATAAGATGAGTCTTTACATATTCTAACTAATATAATTAAGCACTAGGAGTCGCTTTTTACTAGTTAGACTAGGATTAAACATGTTGTAATTAAAACTCAATATATTTTAGGTAAATGTGTCAAGTTAGCAACAGAGTTATTAGTTAGGAGCACCAAGCACCTTTATTATACCAGCTGGTTAACGAATTTAAGAGAGGGTTAACGACATTGCTAAATTTAGACTCTTATTAAATGATTATTGTTAAATTTATATCTTTAAAAAATTAATTGTGTTGTGTTCATGGTTAATAACTTCATTGCTAAATTTGGACATTTACTATATGTTTTATCAAATGTATTAACATATTTAATACTACATCATATCCTTTATCCTTCTTTTGTCATATTAAAGCATTGTTAACAAATTACTTCTGATAATTGATAATATAACGTTACTTAAATGACAGCTTTATTTATTTGTTTATAACTAATTGTTAATGGTTTGGAAATTCATCAGATCTGGACTATCAGATTTGATCTAGAAGTCTATATTTTAGTTTTTTAAATAAATAATTTTAAATAAAAAGGTCTCTTTTTTAAAAAAGCCATAGTTAAAATATTATCATTATTTAAAATTATATACCCATTAAACTATTTTTAAAAAAATTAACAATGAAAGTAAAATTAAAATTTTGAATCATTCAATATCCGTTGAGTTTTGGGGAGCTCATCAATCTTGATGAGCAACCCATGTGAATCCAAATTCTTTCTTTTTATTATAAAATCATGTAAAAAATGGAAAATAAAAAGGTCTAAGCTATACAGACAAGTTTATTACAGTATATATATTTATTAGATCATAACAAATGGTTAGGTTTCAAAGCCCAAAAGTCAATAACAAAGAAAAGAGAAGTCAATCAAAAAGTACTCTAATTTAATTAGATAATAACAACTCAACTGATCTCACATGCAATTACAGCTATGAACAAACTTAGTATTTAATCATGTGGCCAGAACAATTTAAAGTAGTCATTCTTATCTTTAATCCAATGTGGTCATGGCATTGGATACTGGTCTAGCTCGTTGCAGAAGTCCCCTTTTTGATCCATTTTTTTGGTCACTGTCTGGGTCAGAGTTATAACTTGTAAATCATGTTGAAAAAGTAGTTTCTACCGTTAATGCAAACAGACACTTAGTTTTTAGGCTCAATTAACTTAGGCTTCCTGAGTTTCTTCAGGTTGTATCTGCACAAAGACAGAAATGATGAGTCTGCTCAGATACAATGTAAAATTACCAGATCTATGTTGTGAAACCCAAGAGCGGTCTGAATTCTCATGCATTTCTAAATATGATATCTTCAAATAGTCAAATTCAGAAGCAAAATCACAAGGAACGCCAGAGTGTGCAAAATGATGAGTAATACAGTTTTTCATAACAAAACTAATCTGCATAAAAAAGTACAATCAATACATACATGCATGCATGCTAAGCAGGAAGAGAGATGAAGCATAAGACAACTATTTTTGAGTTTGCAAATAGTATGCATGACAATATAGAATTATATATATATATATATATATATCATGACTTAACAAAACATTTAGTGTGTAGCCATATATGCTCCAGAGATGCTTATGTCGAATGAAATCACAATACTAAATTTTGAAGTAATAATAATATTGATAAAAAAAGAGTTTGTTGTAAAATTTAGGTTAAAGTATACATTTAATCTTTTTGATTTGTACCAAATTTCAGTTAATATCTTAAATTTAAAAGTGTACTTTTATGCCATTAATCTCAACATCATTAGCTTCATTTAACTGACAGTTCTGAAATAACAAATTTAAACAATGGCTTGGGAAAAGAAACGGAGGATGAAGATCACCAAATTCCTCATAGCATCATCATCAGCGAAAGGATGGTAGAACAGAATTACCGATATAATAATTTATTCCATCGCCAAATTTATAGTGTCAAATTATGTTATTGACGGAATTCTAATTTCATCGCAAATTATTGACGACAAATTACCGTACACACACAAGAACATCAACACATTTAATTCGTAGTAAAAATGTTTACATCATTAATTAAAAATATATATCTTTCGATTACAACGTTTAGTGTTTGCTAAAATTTAAGTGTGATCCCTGAAAAAAAACCCTTAAATTTGTTGCAATAATAGTGAAACAAGAGAAACAATACTAGTTATTGAATTGTGGCAATTAGAGCCATTAAATTTGTTTCAATATAGCCCAAATACAAATATTGCATGCCCCTTACAAACGACTTAAAAGCATTAAGAACCAAACACAAAATTACTATCGAAGAAATCACAGTACTGAATAAAATACGCACTCATACCTCAGACTAAATATAGCATTCACATATGTTATAGAAAATCCACTTTATAAGGAAGAAGTGATCGATCTTGGCTTGAGCATTCTGTCTAACTCTTTTTCAAATCTCTCCATAGCTTCACCAGCTAAACAGAAAGGTACCACTAAACCTTCCTGTCCTTTAGAATTCTTATAAGATATATAAAAGCTTCCCATTCTCATTGCGTTTGATGGACCCCCAAACACTGCCTTTCCCCACCCAAAATCAACATCGCGGAATTTGAGTCGGGTCCCATCCGACACACTCCATAAACCGGCGGTCTGATAAGGAGGTCGTCCCTTAGTCGCCATGAAATCAGCAAAAGAGTGCATGTACTCCTCAGTAACTTCACTTTTAAGTTTCTTCACCAACTCCAAAGCGTATCCCAATGGGTTCCGACACAGTTCCCCGGCGGTGGTCGCGGCCATAGGAAAGACAACCGCGTTGCCATAATAACCTTTCGGCAACGGAGGGTTGAATTTTGAACGACTATCCACTGCATATCTGATACGAACTTTATCGTCATCTTTAAGTTGCAGAGCCATTGTACGGCACCGCCATAAGAATGCAGTGATGATTTCAAAATTAGAAGAAGATCCACGAAGCTGATCAGGGATTTGAGCACGAATAGAAGCGATTTCATTAGGTCCAAAGAAGAAAGAACGGTAAACCATGCTGTGTATGGGGACAACAGTTCTTTTGGCATTATAGGTTTCTTCATAGTCACCATGCATGCAAGTTACACTTGGTGGCTCTCTTGTATTCAGAAGCTCCCTTCGCCATACTGGTGGAGTCGATGGTTCATGTGCACCGCGAGCGATTTCTGCTAATGCACTCATAAATTGAACCTTACCAGATCCATCGCACATGGTGTGATTGAAGCGGATACTGAAAATAAAACCACCGCATTTCATGCGTGTTACCTGTAGATATGAAGACTCGTCGATCGATGTTCGTTTTTTGCCTCAAAACAATTCATGAAAAGAATATATATTATGAATTGAATTTGGCAACTAAAAGGAGGTGTTTTAAAGTCATTAACTTTGTCTCAAAACGGAATAAACTTCATATTTTACACAATGAAAATTTTTAAATTAAACTTAGTATTATATTCTCTGTTATTCCTAATGATTTTAATTGTGCGATGTATTATAGATGATAGGGATAGAAGTGATTACGTAAATCAAAAGTTATATCAATAACTGCATTAAAATTGAGTTATTTCTCGGAATCAATGATACATAACTTGCCTGGATTTCAAAAGCACAAGGCCAGCTCTCCTCTATTAATTATATAGTTTGATAACTTAGAACTGAAGAGAAAGAGCTGTTGTGTCTTGAGCTTTCTGTTTCTCGGAACCAAATTTTATTAGATTTTATGTTTTGTATTAAGCAAGAAGAGCATTAGATATATGACAAATATTTCACAAGGTATGCAAATAATAAAAATAATGGATTGATACAGGTGTTATATTATTAAATTACAAAAATGTTAAAGTGCGCAGTCTTAATTATATGCTTAATAGAGATGCTCATTATGTTCAATCAAATCAGAATAAGTGGATTTTAAAGTAATAGTAGAGATAATTAAGGGGGAAATTATAAATTGGGTTAAATTGTAAATTTCTTTCGGAAGATTTCGCTAAAAAGGAATTTTGCCCTAAAAATTTTAATAAGAAGCAACGTTACTCCCTTCCATTATAAAACTAGCGTTGAATATTCACATTTTTAACAGCACGAGGTAGCAATGCTCCACTTTAGAACTTTTAGGATAATTTTGCATCTTAACCATTTTAAATTAGGAAGAAAAAGTGAATTGGGATATGATAAAACCAGGATAAATAGTTGTAACCCCTACAATTAGACCAAATGGAGTATATAAAAAGTATGTATATACCAAGATGCAAAATATGCTTATAATAGTTTGTAGAATTTTAAGATATTTTGGCCTTGCATCATAACCTCTTTTTTTTCTCTTACAAAAAGTGCAGCGAAGTTATGATCTGAAAAGTTTCTGCGCAGATCTAGATTGATGGAAAATTAAAGACATGCAATGTCAAAACATAAAAGGCTATTATACTATATATATGCATATGTATATATACATTTAATCTGATCTGATATTTAGTTTTCCATAAAAGAAGATACCTGGATAAGAAGAAGAGGGGTGTTAAGAATATCTGAAGTTCCTGGGACATCGTAGAGGAGCTCTTCAAAGCAAGGAAATGGAGGATGAAGATCACCAAATTCCTCCAGAGTGACGTCGGCATCAGCCTCGATGAAAACGACACCATCGCCGTTGCAGTCCACCATGAGCTTCCCATTAGGCCCTTCCCGGAGCCTGCCAGCCAAGGGATAGTAGAACACCAGAGTCTGGGCCAAAGCTTTTCTAATGATCTCTACAGGATCCTTTCCCCTCCTAGAAGGATCGCCACGATAGAACTGGATCAACGGAAATTGGATTCGCAGGCTCCTTTGGTCGTCGATGTCCGACAACAGCTTCACCTCACGCGGCGTCTCCTTCGCCGGAGCCACCAGCTCTGGCTGACGCCGACGCACCGTGAAGGAAAGACCTGATGACGGTGTCAATGCCATTTATGGAATATGGATATGAATCCATGCTGAAGAGTATGCTTTAATTCTTTATATGGAAACTGGACGGCGCCTGGTGGCTCATTAATTATAAACGCATCATATTATTAACTTATCATGGTCAAGCCGCTTCCACCGACACACAAATAATAATAACAATAATAATAATAATATGTGAAAATGAAATTTTAAATTATTATACAAAGAAGTTGAGAAATACTTAGGCACACTTACTCTCCAATTATATAGAAAGAAAATTTGAGGAGAAAAAAGTGGGAGGAAAGAAAATGGATCAAAACTAAAAACTATCAATTTTAAACATGAGGAATTAAAATTAAAATGAGGACATGTATTAACTTTGTATAGTTATGTGTGTGTGTGTATTTGATTAGCTAAAATAGAATACCAGCATTAAATGAATAATTTTTTTAGAAAATCAACATAAAGGACAGATCTCGAGAGATTAGAGGGCAGATAATCGTAAGCACATGCATAGTACTTAATTTTATAGTTTCTTGTGGTCAACTAAATATATTAATATACACTGCGTTATATCCTTAATATAGATGATTAATTTAAAAAAATTAAAGAAACTAAATATATTAATTTAAAATATTTATATTTATCATTTTTATCAAAACTAATTTACTTAATTTATAAATAGGTATATATAATATAACGATACACATGGATATTTATAAGAGGTAATGTAACATATATCTTAATTAAATAATTTATTTAGTTTCCTTAATTTCTCCAAATCAGTTAACATCATCTCTTATTAAAAATTTATGGTAGTGTTCATTAAATAGGAATAAAATTAAAAAATTGTTGAATTTTAAAGTAGACTTAATGCGGTTTAAGATTTTCCTTGGATTGTATTGAATTTGTCTAAAAGAACTTATAAATAAGATTAAATGAGTATAAGTAAGGACTTAACACAATTTTCAGCTTTGTTTCAACATAGAAGAACAAAATTTCAGTACATATATTGCATGCCCCTTTACAAATAACTATTGAAGAAATTACAATAATATATATTAAAGAGACATTCATTCCTCATTGGACGTACATATTGTCAAACATTCAACTTTTAAATAAAACTGGTTCTTTCATTCACACACATATATACACATAGAAAATCCACTTACAAGGAAGACGTAATCAACCTTGTTTTGAGCATTCTAGCTAACTCATTCACAAATCTGTCCATGGCTTCACCAGATAAACATAAAGGTGTTACTAAACCTTCTTCTCCTTGAGCATTCTTAGAAGGTTTATAAAAGATTCCCATTTCATTTGCATTTGCCCGACCGCCATACAAAGCCTTTCCCCACCCAAAATCAACGTTGTTGATGAACTTGAATCGTGTCACATCTGACACAATGCAACGACCCTTTGATCTTAAAAGGAGGTCGTCGTCCCTTAATTGCCATGAAATCTACTAAAGAGTGCATGTACTCCTCAGTCACTTCACCTTTCGCTTTCTTTACTAACTCTAAAGCATATATATAGCCCAATGGGTTCTGGCATAGTTTCCCGACGGCAGTCACGGCCATGGCGTTGCCGTAATAACCGTTTGGCAAAGGAGGGTTGAATTTTGAACGAGCGATTTATCATCATCAGTAAGTTGTAGAGCCACCGTACGATACCGCCATAAGCATGCAGTGATGATTTCAGAATCAGAAGAAGATTCATGATGATAATGAGGGATTTGAGTGCGATTGGAGCAACTTTATTAGGTCCAAAGAGAAAAGAACGATAAACCATGTTGTCTAAGGGAACAATAGTATGCCCGTTTGGGGATCCATTGAAAATTGATTTTACACGAATCAAAGTAAATATGTGAGATGCGTTTTGTTTTGTTAAAGCTATGGATTTGGACAGGTGTTAAAAAATTTGGTACAAATTACGTTATAAATTGAATTGATTTTTTTTTAGGAAATTCAAACCTTTGTTTTATAATCTAAACAATTCTCTCCTGAACTTTGAATTTTGTGTACATAATTCCTTAACATTGAAAACTTAATAACAAATAAATCTAATTAAACTTGCAATCTTATATGGATAGATCCCAACCATCAATTATATACCCTCTTGCATTATGTTTTGTGTGAGTATAAATCCTTAAGATTTGAGTTATATGCATATAATGAGCCTCTGAGTTTTAATATATGTGCAGATAAGCAACAAACAAAACTATCAGCAGAATAATAATGTGCATAAATACAACAGTTTAAGAGGATTTATAGTAAAGTTTCAAAGTTTAAGTAGATGTATAACATAAAGTACAATAGCCATAGAAATTTGGATCTTTAATTTTTAATTTGTTCCATGTTCTAAATATTTCAACCTAGTCAAAGATATAATAAATAATTAAAGAATTTTAAATAAATATAAACTTTTTTAAAAAGATTAGATATAGACTACTTCAAACTCATCTAAATGGTCTATATTTGATTAGCTCTATGTGTTAAGCAAAATGATTAGCTGGGAAATTGATTCCATTAGTTGTAGGATTTTAATTACTTTGTTTGAGGGATGAACACATCAAATGGAATAAATTTGAAGGATCAAGTTACACTTGGTTAAATTCCAATGATTGAGTGCTCCAGGGATATTAAGTGGTTAAGTTCTTCTAGAGGGAAATTTACTCGAGACTGAGCTAAATTTGAAGAATATAATCCCAATAAAAACTTTTTGATGAAGGGAGAATTTAACAATATTAAGTGTGATTAAATTAAAAAATATTTACATAAGAGTATGTGTATTGAAAATTGTTGGAATATTTTTAAGATGAAGAGAGTTGAGTTTTCAAATTAAAGTCATGTTCATTTGAATTAACGAATTGATATGAAGGGTTGTGAAGATTGTAACACTAGGTCACCAAAACCATGTGTTTTTAGTTACCACTAGTATTTCCTAAAGATATATATAGGGATGGGAATGCAGGTCAGCCCACGAGTTGCGGGCTGGGCTGGGCTGGGCTGGCCCGCACGCTAACAACCCGCCAGTTGGCGAGCTGGGAATCCCCAACCCAAGCCGGCCAGCCCGCCAACTTTTTCATTTTATTTTTTTATAAAAATAATTTTTTTCTATTTTTACCCAATTTTTTCTATAAAATTACATATTTTCATAATTCTCTTTCCAATTCTATCAATAAGTGTTCAATAATTTCTTAAAAATGGAATTTAATATTATTTTTTCCTTTGTAAAAAATATTGGGATTAAAAAAAATAAAAAATATATAAATTAATTTTTTAAAAAAATAAAAAAAAGCGAGCTCAAGATGGCGCCAGCCCGAGCCCACCAATTTTGGCGGGCTGGGGCCCAACCCATATTACCATCCCTAGACACATATGGGGGCCGTTTGGCAACCATTCTGCAGGTCAATAAATGCGTTCCATAGTGATTTAAACCCGATTGAGGTCCTGTTCATTCACATGCTCCGTTTGGTAAATCTCCTGACGTTAAGAGACTTGTGCGCATAAGTAGCTTATCTGAATAAGCAACAAAGAGCATCTTCTACATCTAACGCTACAGCTGATGCTGCTCGGACTGTACTGAGATTCCCTTCATCTGCATTTAATCCTCCTTTTGCATGCATTTAGTAGCCTAACCGTTATTCCAACACATGCGTTTACTCTTCTTCCGTCTGCAGATACACAGCCCGTGATCTTCATATGCTTGAAGCTCCGTTTAGCAGATCTTTACACATGTTGGATCAAACAGCCCGCGATCTTCATCTGTAGAATAATACTATCATTACACATGTTTACATACTTTAGAAGTGTTATGGCATAAGAATTCTATATAATAAAAATACAACAACCTGTCTTTTTTTAATTCTAGTTGGCTGATCATTGATTTGAAGCATTTGATATTTTATTTTATTTTGTAAAACAAAGCTCTTTATTTGGAAAAAAAAAATCTCAATCAAAGAAGATTAAAAGGTTTTTTTTCTAAAAGAAAAATAAAATTTTAATTGTTTTAGATGAATCATTAGCTAACTGAGGTTAAAATAATCTAAGCTGTTATATTTGTATTGAAAGAATACAAATGATGCAACACTTATAGAACATGTAAGTATTTTTCTATTATCAATTTTTCTTAGATCAATTTTAAGCGTTACTTAGTCATCTTTTAAAAAGCCATAGTTAAAATATTATCATTATTTTAAATATATATCCATTTAACTATTTTTTTAAAAATTAACAATGACAGTAAAATTAAAATTTTGAATCAGTCAATATCCGTTGAGTTTTGGGGAGCTCATCAATCTTGATGAGCAACCCATGTGAATCCAAATTCTTTCTTTTTAATATAAAATCATGTAAAAAATGGAAAATAAAAGGGTCTAAACAAGTTTATTATTACAGTATATATTTATTAGATCACAACACATGGTTAGGTTTCAAAGCCCAAAAGTCAAAAACAAAAAAGTATTCTACTTTAATTAGATAATAACAACTCGACTGATCTCACACGCAATTACAGCTATGAACAAACTTAATATTTAATCATGTGGCCACAACAATTTAAAGTAGTCATTTTTACCTTTAAACCAATGTTGTTGTTTACAATTCCTTCAAGTTTAAGAAGAAATATTTTAAACTCACATTTATTTCTAGTTTTGTGTGTGCCATATAGATATACACATAGATGTTTTCACTCTTCGAATCCTTGTTCTTTCTAACTTCAATGTCAACTTTAATTTGTTATGTGGATGTCCACAAATAAGCTACTTTTCCAAAACCAAATTTAAAATTTACTGTTTTAACTTGATATATTTAAATAAAGTGAAAATATGTTAAATAAGCCTGTAACCCGCCGGCTAGCCTGTGTCCAACAAGCTCATGTGCCGAGTTGAAAGATTGGGGAAAGAATACAGGACTTTATTATAGACATAATCTTACCTTTTTATTATATATCATGTAGCTACCACTGAAAATAATTTTTATGTGCAAATGTTGAAATTTTTGTTCATAATATATTATTATCTTAATTTTATTTATTTTAATTTAATTTTGATAATATTTATATCTTAAATTAAAAAATTTACTACTTTAAATTGGAAAAATATTTTTATTAAACGTGCTTAAAATGCAGCGGGCCTACTTTAAATCGAGGTTCGGACTTTGAAATCAAACCCTCGGACCTAAACAGGTTGATATGTTTTTTTAGCTCTTTCTCCTCCACCAATTATAATTAGAATTATCTCTTCTTTTTCATTTTTGGTCAACATTTTGTGCATTCCAACATCTGGAAACTAATTTTGTTTTCAAAATTTTTTACATCTTCATTAACTAAAAATATATATCTTTCGATTACAACTTTTAGTGTTTGCTAAAATTTAAGTGTGATCCCTTAAAAAAAACCCTTAAATTTGTTCCAATAATAGTGAAACAAGAGAAACACTAAAAATAATTTAACAGCGGCAATTAGAGCCATTAAATTTGTTTCCATATGCCCAATACAAAATTCCAATACATATATTGCATCATCCCTTGCAAACGACTTAAGAGCATTAAGAACCAAACACAAAATTACCATCGAAGAAATTACAGTACTGAATGAAATACGCACTCATGCCTCACTGGAGGTACACAGACTAAATATGTCATTATTGATTCAAGCCAACCAAAAGTCTTAAAACTAGGTTTCACATTCGCATATATTATAGAAAATCCACTTTATAAGGAAGAAGTGGTCGATCTTGGCTTGAGCATTCTATCTAACTCTTTCACAAATCTCTCCATGGCTGCACCAGCTAAACAGAAAGGTACCACTAAACCTTCCTGTCCTATAGAATTCTTATAAGATATATAAAAGCTTCCTACTCCCATTGTATTTGATGTACCCCCAAACACTGCCTTTCCCCACCCAAAATCAACATCGCAGAATCTGAGTCTGGTCACATCCGACACCTTCCATAACCCGTCGGTCTTACTCGGAGGTCGTCCCTTAGTTGCAATGAAATCAGCAAAAGAGTGCACCTACTCCTCACTCACTTCACCTTTCAGTTTCTTCACTAACCCCAAAGCGTATCCCAATGGGTTCCGACATAGTTCCCCGGCGGTGGTCGCGGCCATCGGATAGGCAACCGCGTTGCCATAATAACCTTTCGGCAACGGAGGATTGAATTTTGAACGAGCATCCACCGCAATTCTGATACGAACTTTATCGTCATCTTTAAGTTGTAGAGCCATTGTACGGCACCGCCATAAGAATGCAGTGATGATTTCAAAATTAGAAGAAGATCCACGAAGATGACAAGGGATTTGAGAACGAAAAGAAGCGATTTCATTATGTCCAAAGAAGAAAGAACGATAAACCATGTTGTGTACGGGGACGACAGTTCTTTTGGCATCATAGGCTTCTTCGTGGTGATCATTATGCATGTAAGTTACTGGTGGAGTCTCTTGCATTCAGAAGCTCCCTTCGCCATACTGGAGGAGTCGAAGGCTGATGAGCACCACGAGCGATTTCTGCTAACGCACTCATAAATTGAACCTCACCAAATGCATCGCACATGGTGTGATTTAAGCGGATAGCGAAAATAAAACCACCGCATTTCATGCGGGTTACCTGTAGATTTGAAGACTTGTCAATGTTCATTTGGTGTAATTATAGGGTAAAATAGTAAATATAACCTGATATTTTTCAGGTGCACTCATCGCCCTTATCTTTTTTTCGGGTGTAATTTTACTCTTTATGTTTTTAATTTGGTGTAATTTTATCCGTTCCTTAACTTTTAGTTAATTCTTTTTAGAGATAATTTATATTTAGTCTCCAACTTTTAACATACTTATTATTTAGTGGCTTAAACTATTTTATAAAATTATGTTAATAAAAATAAGTTTCCAAATCCTTCAACAATTTTCATTAGAATTTCAGAAATCAAGTGTATTTACAAAAATTCATACATTTAGGGTTAGAAAAGATCACATTTTCTTTTAGGACTATTTTAGAGTTAGAAGAACGAATTTTTTTCATAAAAACATGAGGGATAAAATAGTTTAAGGGATTGAATAATAAGTAAGTTAAAAGTTGATGAATAAAATATTAAATTTCTCTAAAAGAATTGACTAAAAGTTATGGGAGGAATGAAATTGCATCAAATTAAAAATATGAGGAAAAAATTGCACTAAAAAAAGATTGGGGCGCTGGATGCACCTGATAAACAAGATGAGTGCTATATTTGCTACTTTACCTAAGAATTTATATTATGAATTGAATTTGGCAACTCAAATATAACTAACGAGTTGTTTTTAAGTCATCAACTTTGTCTCAAAACGGAATAAACTTCATATTTTACACATAATTAAATGAAAATTTTAAACATAGTATAATATTCCCTCTTATTCTTAATGATTTTAAGAGATTGTTTAGATGTGAGGTTGAAAATAGCTTTTACAGATTCCGAGGTAAAAACCTAGGTTTTGGAGAATAGATTTTGGAAAATAACAAAACCTAGGTTTTGAAAAATGATTTATGTTTGGGAAGTTATTAGCTTTTATGGATTCCGAGGCAAAAAAATGGGTAGGAAAGAGGAAAGTAGGAAAGAGAAAGAAAGAAAAAATAGAAAAGAGGAAAGAGGAAAAAGTAGGAAAAAGAAAACCTAGGTTTCAAACTGTGGTTTTGTAATCAAAATAGTTTTTGGGAAAAAAAATTTGCTTGGACAAAACCTCGATTTTGAGGTAAAACTTAGGTTTTGAAACCAAACCTAGGTTCTAGAATTGGTTGCCAAACAAGCCCTAAATATGAGACGTATTATGATTGGGATAGAAGGGATTACATCAAAAGTTGTATCAATAACTCACTACTGCAGAGAATACATTTTACGACTGAAATTCGCGTCCTTTTTTTAAAAAAAGGAGTAAAAAGTGAATGCGGTGGCAATTTTGAAAATAGGCGGAAACCTTTAGGTGCCCTTTATACTAAAAAAGGCGCCATAGGGGCACCAAACGGCGCCCACATTAATTAGGGCGCCCCTATGGCCCCCTTTTATTGGAAAAGGGTGCTGTAGTGGCGACCTATGGCGCCCTTTATTGAGGAAGGGCGCCATAGGATCCCCCTATGGCGCCCTTTCTCTATGAAAGGGTGCAATAGGGCGTCCATTTATTCTCCCCCCATATCCCACCACGGCATTTTTTACTTGTCCCCACGCATCAGGTGCCCCCACTCGGTCCCCTCAAACCCTTTTTTCTCGATTCACACTGGTCCCCCCCAAACCCCACCTCTCTCCA
>JANTPZ010090382.1:0-51380 GCA_025593235.1 Vachellia pachyceras | reverse complement strand
CACACAACTCGGACAACTCGTTCTCGACCTTGGATCTATAGTTCTTAACAAGAGGAACATGGTCGTCGTTCTTGCGAGCCTCCTCCTTCTGCTCGATGTTGGAGACGATCCGCCAGGCAGCTCGGAGGGAGCCGATGACATTCTTATAGGCGACAGAGAGGAGATTCCTCTCCTCGACGGTGAGCTCAGAGGAAGGGGTTGAAGACAGAACCAACTTCTGCATGAAATCGACCATCTCTTCGTACCTCTCGGCCTGCTCAGCCAACTTAGCCAGATACACACATTGATCCCTGCTTAGATTTTCCGGCACCGCAGACGCCATTTTTCCGCTGATCCGAGAGAGGGGGAGGGAGGGAGAAGGAGAGGGATTATCCAAATCGATGTGCCGAGAGCTGTATACAGTTTACACGGAGTGAAGTGGGAATCTCTGAAGGTGGTGATTGGGGTATTGGCCTATTGGCCCAAGGAATGATCCCGCCAGGTCAGAACTTGCGGCCTTCTTTATTTGACGATCTCTTTCCTTTCCTATTAAGGCTACGTTTGGTTTGAAGGAGGGGATAGGGAAGGGATGGTTACGAGGGGATGGAAAGGGATGTAATAGTATAAAGTTACCTCGTTTGATTTAGTTAGAGAGAAAGAAAGGGGAGGATTTTTAATTATCTTTTGTTTGGTTTAGAAGGGGAAGGGAGTGAAGTTAATAACTAATTTACCATTTTACCCTTACATGTTGATTTATATTTATTTACTTATACAATTTATTTAAATTAATTTTCACTCATGAAAATCAATCACTCATTCTATTTAATTAATCAAAATAATTATTAAGGTACTTCTCTCATATAATTTATTTAAATAATTAAAAAATAGGATTTATATGTAGCTTAATTTCACAATACTTAATTTATGATTAACTTACCACCATAATCCAACTTGTGACTGGCAAAACATCTGAAGAGCAGAGGAGGAAGAAAGAGTTGGTTAGCTGAATTGCTTCTAGAGAGCAGATGAAAAAGTGGAGAGGCAGTGCATTTTAACTTACCATGTATGGATGGGAATATAATAGAATTGAGGGGGTAAATTAGTCATAATTTTTTGATTCCCTCCAAAACCCCCCAATTTGAAGGGAATCAAAATAAGGGGAGGGGAGGGAATGAGGGGACATATTTTGGGTCCCCTCCCCTCCAAAAGTTTAAACCAAACAAGAAACAAGGGGAGGGATTCATTTTTATCCCGTCCCTTCCCCTTCCTCCCAACCAAACAAGCCCTAAAGTTTCATATTACTTTTATTTATTTGATTAGGTTTTGTTTCCAATTAAAATAAACAAATTGATTCAAAATACTCCAACTAAGGGCTTGTTTAAAAACTCTTTTCAGAATAGCTTTTACAGATTCCGAGGCAAAACCTAGGTTTTGGAGAATACGTTTTTAGAAAATGGCTTTTACAGATTCCGAGGCAAAACCTAGGTTTTGAAAAGTGATTTATGTTTGGGAAGTTATTAGCGTTTACCGATTCCGAGGCAAAAAAGTGGGTAGGAAAGAGGAAAGAAGAAGAATGAAAAGTAGAAAAGAGGAAAGAGAGTGAAGGAAAAAGTAGGAAAGAGGAAAAATTATGAAAAAGGAAACCTAGGTTTCAAACTGAGGTTTTGTAACTAAAATAGCTTTCAGAAGAATTTTTGTACTTGGACAAAACCTAGGTTTTAAGGCAAAACCTAGGTTTTGAAACCAAACCTAGGTTTTGAAACCAGCTTCCAAACAAGCCCTAAATTGGTTGGGAGATTCTGATAATATAGAGCTTCTATTTTTCTTAAATATATTAAAAAAAAAGGCAACTGCTGCATTTATTATGTGCTGTGTGTTTGCTAAGTCAACGTTTCATAAAAATTATATATTTGATTGATCTCATCTAATCACTACTTATCAATGGAGTCTAGTTAAATCATCACTTAGGGCTCATTTGGTACGCAGAATTAGTTTTGATGGTTTATGGAAATGGAAGTGGAAAATTGATATAGATATGGATATGAAGTCTAAAGGTACGTTTGGTATGTCCTGAAAATAGGGTTTGATTTTTGCATCAAAAGACCAAAATACCCTTTAGTTTAAAAAACTATTTGCCTCCTGTCCATTATCCATCACAGACCTCTGGCTCCACCTTTCCTTCCTCAGTCCAATCTCGCTAGGAGCCATGGAAGGGATATGTTCATCATGTTCATAGTAGGCTTTGGGCTCCACCGAGAAGAAGCGATTCTCTCTGCTATGATAATAAATGGTTGAGTTGAGAAGTTGCGGTGATCTCCACCACTCACCCTGTCGGGAAGCAGGAAAAGATCTGTGAAGGCAAAGATTTGCAAAGGAGAATATGAAGATGAAAGTAAAGATTTGGGAAGCAGGAAAATGTTTGGGAAGGAGAAGATGAAGATAAAGACGAAGATTTGGGAAGCGAGCAAACTGTGAAGATGAAGGCAGATATGTGAAGGAGGTGGCCATTTTGTCACCGTCATCGTTGCAGATGGCCAAAGATCATCATCACATTCGCTGGAGGTTGCCATCATTGATCTCATCGAACAAGTCTACAAGACGCCACGATCCCCAATTCTCGCTATCATGAGCTTCAATCGTCAGCATCGCATCTCACCATCGTCATATCTCGCCGTTATGTCCTATGCTTGTTCTGTAGTGGGATGGGTTGAGGTTGAAGTCATTGGTGGTTGGGGTTGAGGTCAGAGTCGCCGGTGGTGGGGGTTGAAATTGACACAGCGGGCAATTTGTGAAGGAGATGAACATGAGGGATAAAATGAGAATTCCATGCCATTTTTAAAAATTCCATAGGGTATCTTGTGGAATCCAAATCCATGGGTTTTGATGGAATTGACTTCCATGTGGAAGCCAATTCCATAACCTTATTTTGGTACCAAACAAACCTCATCATGAAAATGGATTCCATTTCCATATCCATCACCCCAATTTCCAGCATACCAAACAGGGTATTACTGTCTTGGTAATAGTTCGTTATTTCGAGATATTAAAATAAACCCAGAAATTGTGTTTGAACTTGAAATCAATGACCATCTAAAGAGAAAAAAATAGTAATAATATAAAATGTACAAACAAATAATGTAAAAACAACAATAAACTCATTACATTTTCAACTGTGACCGTCATATTTGGCAAATCCGTTAGAATCATGTTTATGTAAGTTGAGACAGAACCTATTTTACACACTTACCTCGACTTAGGCCCCGTTTGGTTGGATGAATTTCAAGGAATGGAATGGAATGGAAAATTTTTTAGGGTGTGTTGTTTGGTTGGTATTGGAATGGGAAATAGGTTAATGGAAAAATTTTTATTTAGTTGAGTTAAAATTGTAGAAAATATAGTAGGAAAATTGTATCAAATAACTATATTACCCTTAATGACAAATATAAAATGTTTTTTATAAATATAAGTATTTATTAATAAAAATCCAATTTATTTGTATTTATTCTTTAATATTTAATTATATTATATTTATTAATTATATCTATTTATTATTAATTATGTATTTAATATATATTTTATTAATTATATATATATTAATATCTTCACCCCATTCATAAACATATATATATAATTCGAATGGGGTGAAGATGCGCCATTGTCTCCATCATCTTCTCCAACTCCGGTGCTTATTCCGTTTTTCGATGGCTTGTTCCGTTTTCATATGTTTCGAGATAAATGATTTATTTACTTGTTCTACGTAGTTTTCTCCGGTTTCGGTGAAAATGTGATCCTCTTCTCCATCGTCTTCACCCTTTGTTGCTCTTTTGTCTGTCGGCGGTAGTGTATTTACAATGTCAGGGTTAAGTCGGTCTTTCGCCCTCTTCCATGGCCCTTAGAATTTGGCTTCCCACCATTTTTGGTGGGAATAGAGCTTCCATCGTTTGCATGAAAATATCTCGCCGCCGGAATCCATTTTCCATTCCTATCGTCTAACCAAACTGCCGCCGCCACTGGAAAATGTTGATTTTCCTATTCCATCCACTGATTTGTACTCAACCAAACGGGGCTTTATGTGAAATCATTCTCCTAACGGATTCCTAATCACACAATTGTAATGTGTTTATGTTAGGACCATTTTGCTCTATATAATGTTATTTAATTCAGTAAGTGTGCGAAACGGAATAAAATTGAGGATTTAAATATGAATCCAAATTTGACACTCGAGGCTGATACTTGTAATATAATGAGGCTCATCATACATATATGCATGAGCAAAATGCGTTTGGGGATTTCTGACTTGCCTGAAAGCATTTAATTACAGAGCCTTGCAATGTTAATACCGATGCATTGACGTCAAGGCAATGCTCACAGAACCCAAACACAAACCCTAGGTGCACGTTTGTTATGCTGGAATTCATGACTTGGATATGGAAATGGAATCCAATTCCATGATAAAGTGTGTTTGGTATAGATAAAATGCCATGGAATTAGATTCCATGTGGAAATCAATTCAATCAAAAAGGTTGGAAATGATTTCCATGTGGTGAGCCATGGAATTGCAAAAGGCTCCATGGATTTCCATTATGCCCCCTCTGTGTTCATCTTCGTCTTCAGGCTCAAGAACCATTGCCGTCGCCAATGAGTAGGAACCACCAGCATCGCCAATGACGGCGACCTCCTTGCAATTTTCCATGGCACCCACAGTACCTAGCGATGGCATTATCACCTCTGACCATGATAGTTCATTAGCGAAATACCCCGACCACGACCACCATCGCTTCGTCGCTTCATCTGTAAGATACCCCGACTCTTCGTTAACTAGGTATCCGACCACCGCCTTCATTAATGACCACCTCTGATCTGCGAGATACCTCGTCACTTCGTTGCTTCGTCTTCACGATACCTAGTCGACAGCAATAGATATGCATGATACCCTGTGCTTCGTCTTTGTCTTCAACTCCAACTTCATCTTCAAGATTTGCAATGAGGGTCTGAGGTTTGGTGGGTGGTCGGTCAGATGAGCAGGGGGTCACTGAAGATATGGTGGGCGGCCTGTCTACTGATGGCGGGCATCGAAGGATTTGCAATAGAGGATTGGGGGAGAAAGGGCATTTTGGTCCTTTTACATAAAAATCATCATTCATTTTTAAAACATACCAAACATACTTTAAAACTCCATATCCATTTCAATATCCATACCTATTTCCATATCCATTTTTATTTCTATCAAAATCAATTATGCGTACCAAACGAGCCATAGGTAATAATATGATGTCACCTTGGCAGTTGGTACAATGTTAATTTTCCACAGTACTTCTCCATACTAATCATCCATGCTGTGTTTGTTTGGAACATCATTTTTAAAAGTTAAAAGCACATTCAACAAAGTTTTTCGGTAAAATGAGATAATCCCTTCCACATATTTACCTCAACTTGCGTAAAAGTACTTCTCTACCGCGTTTCCAAACGGGCACATTGTATAAAATATGAAATCCTTGGCAAACCACGTTTCACAAATGGAGTCCAAGAATAGGTTCTCTACGCAAAATTCATTGAAAAGACGTGGGGGACAGTGAAAGGAACAAATTTTGTTGTCGTCCACAATTATCGTGGAGGCGCTTCGAGGTTTAAAATTATGTCCATTAGTCCAAGATATCTGGGGAACATTAATTTTGTGGATCGAATCTTAATTGATCCAATGGCGGAAATGAGAGGGAATAGCAAAGGCCATGCCAAAATATCAAAAAATTTATGTGAACTTTGTAGTATATTCTTTCAATTTTGGATTCTTAAACGACTATACTTTGACAGAGCAATTTGACGGGAAAACGGGCAAAATTGTCATGGTCACAAAGTATTGGGCAAGAACGAAAGCCCACACACACACACACACACATCCTATAAATAGTAAATTTAAGTTGCTAACGCCATAAACACAATTTGTCCAAGGATTTTTCAGTAGTTATTTATATTTTATAATCATGGAACAAATAACTGTTAACCATATTTCAAGCTCATCTTGTCTAGGCAACAGTCGATTGTTCTCATTAACTGAAAATGGCATCGCATCATTGTCAGGGTTTATCTGGTTTAATGGTAGAAAAGCTGCATGAATTCAAATATCCATTAACAAACTAAAAGTCACAACAAAGAAACACATCCATTGGACTGGAGGGAAAGTGACCCTTATATGTTGTGGCAACCAATTCCTATCTACTTTATACAGAAGCATAAAATAAGCCCTCCTAGTACATCAGAAGCATGTCAAAAGCGGGTCTCCTTCATTCCTGACTATGGCATGCAGAGACAGGTGTAACCCAAAAAACTTGTCCCAGATGTAATAGCAGGATTTCCATGCTGTTGATTTGCCTTACCATATGAACTGCTTCATCCCAAGGCCATTACACGTCAATATAAGGCTCTTGTAACGATTAAGATGATCCTGCAGCAAACAATAAAGAAAAATGTGAAGTGAAAATATCAAAGCGTCAATCTGGAAAAACATATTCTTCTTTTGGTAAGTAAACCATTTTTCACAAGCAAGGTTCGTGACAGATAACAATGGAAGCCCTTACCGTGAGATTGCAATCATAGACATAAAGCATCCCATTTTTGTCATACTCTCTCCTCTTGGCAGGATCGCTCAAGACTGTTCAATAAAGCAAAAGAAATGTTATTCTAATCATTTGAGATAAGCTCATGCTCTTACCTCACAGTTTTGTATACCTTAACAGGCATGGGCAAGAGAAAGGAAGAGTAGAAAATCCACAAAATCTCCAGCAAGATTGATACACCTATAACAACAAAATACTTTGCCGTATTTATTGATAGCTAATCCAATCTCTTTCGCGACTGTGTCCATAAATCACATTTTATATTCTTGAAGCCTTGAAATAGACCCACCTTCCTCATTGATCACATGCCCATCAGTCTGTATATATTTTAGTACTGATCATCCAGGAAGATTTATTTAATTATTAGTTAAGCTCCTTGAGTATGGTAATCAATTAAACTTAGCAAACGGAAGGGGAAAAGAAGAAGGCAATCATATAGAGAACATATGAAATTCTTACGAGATGGAACTCAAGATCACCCCCATGGGACATCATTCAAGAAATCTGCTCGCGAATTGCAGATTTGGTACTTCCAACTTCATCATACACACAGAGAGGCAATGATGTGCGCAGACCTTTTGGCTAAGAACGCCCACGATGCTGACATTACTCCCATGTATTTTTATGTTGCTTCCGGATTGTGCATCTCAATATGCGCGTTGGAGGAGATAAGAATCTCATAACTCTAATCTCCCAACTTGTATCAAGCTATTGTCAGGCTAGTTCAAATTTTTGAGAAAAACATATGAAATCGAAAATGGATAGGATCAAAGTTATTAGACTTTTGTTCCCAAGCTTTGGTGAAGGCGAGTCCATTGACAGCGGGAACAAGTTCATTGAAGATTTAAGACGTATCACCAAGCCCATAGATCGATTTTTCACTACCCACTTAAAACAATAATCAATTTTTAAGTATACATCTACGCCAATCGCCATCCCATCATCGCAATTCATGAGTAACATTGATACATCACCAACTGCCAAAGTTAGATGATGAATAGGAGTAGGACCGTGCCCACGAATATCCCTAAAAATTTACCATATTGGTAGCAAATTACCCATATCATAAAAAGGATTTTTTTTTAAAAAAAATGGAGGATTCCTGACCCTGATAAGCCTCGTTTATCTCTTGGAATCGTGAGGTTGCGGCATCTTGGTCTTTCTGCTTGTCCGGATGCCATTTCTGTGCCCACAGGAGCAGAGAAAGGTTAGCCCTAAGCTCCGCGGTGAAAACCAGCACTTAAACCGAAACTAAACTAAGAAAACAGTAGACGATAGAAATTGCAAGACTGGATAACACACCAGAGCTAGACGAATGTAATTGGAACGAATAGCGTCGTCTGTAGCGTCATAATCTACTTCCAGAATCTTATAATAATCCTGTGAAATACAACTCACAATTTCAGGACACCACACATCGGACAAATACAACCAGAGGAGACAATCCCCCGCGCGAAATAAATTTTAAAAACAGATTAAATTTCAAAAGCACAGAAAAAAAGAGTCGGAGCTTGAAATGTTCCAGATTTACCTTGGGCTTGAACAGAGCAGAGAAGAAATCAAAGTTGAGATAGGAATCTTGGTCAGGGTGGTCGCCTTCTGGGATATTGTTGTCCCACTCATCCCATGTCATGTTGAATTTCATAAACAGAGAAAGAAAGGCTTATTTTGCTTTGAACCTGAATAAACACTTCAACAATGGGTTTCGGTATATGAAATTCGAGAGAAAATCAGGTCGGGATTTGGGGTCCTGTCTTACCCTTCGTATCTGTGTCTATAGGCGTGCCGCGATATCGTCTTAGAATTCGTTTATTAATAACGCGATAAATAAATATTTTTATATAATTTAAAGTAAATATATAAATGAGTTCATACCATTTTACAAAAACTTTTAACTTCTTCGCACGAAAGGCAAACAATCTCATTATAAGAGAGGAAAAGGGTTTTCCTCCTGAACAAGCTCCACAACAACACTGCTCAGCCAAATTAATAAATGATCGTTTGGTATATATAATTAATTTTGATAGATATAAAAATGGATATGAAATTTGAAAGTATTTTTACTATATTTAAAAAATGAATTTTAACTTTTAAATAAAATGATCAAAATGTCCTTATCATTAAAAGAAAAATATTTGCTCCCTCTATCCTTCTCCATTGCAAAACTTAGGCCCCCTCAGATATTTTAAAATCTAGGTTTCACAGAATTCGAGGTAAAAATTAGATTTTGAAAAGTGATTTATGTTTGGGAAGTTATAGCTTTTACGGATTCCGAAGCAAAAAAATGAGTAGGAAAGAGGAAAGTAAGAAAGAGATAGAGAGAAAAAGTATGAAAAAGAAAAGAGAAAAAAGTAGGAAAGAGAAAGTATGAAAGAGAAAACCTAGGTTTCAAACCTAGGTTTTGAAACCTAGGTTACCAAAACCAAGTTCCAAACGAGCCCTAAAAATAGCTTTTACAGATTTCGAGGTAAAACCTATGTTTTGGAGAATATATTTTGGAAAATAGCTTTTACAGATTTCGAGGCAAAACCTATGTTTTGAAAAGTGATTTATGTTTGGGAAGTTATTAGCTTTTACGGATTCCGAGGCAAAAAAATAGGTATGAAAGAGGAAAGAGGAAAGAGAGAAAATGAAAAGTAGAAAAGAGTAAATAAAAAGAAGGGAAAAAAGTAGGAAAGAGGAAATATGAAAGAAAAAATCTAGATTTCAAAACCTATGTTTCAAACTGAGGTTTTGCAACCAGAACAGCTTTTGGGAAAAAAATTTTTTGGACAAAACCTCGATTTTGAGATAAAACCTAGGTTTTAAACCAAATATAGGTTTTAAACCTAGAATCCAGACAAGCCCTAATTCAATCATCAACCCAGCTAGAAGCTGTAGATCTTGAAGCAGGAGCCAAGAACGAAGTCATTAGTGGGAATTCACTCGCGAATGGGGTATCTTGAAGTGCTCGTTAACGAACGTGGTGGTAGGAGGTGCTCACAACAAGTGGGTATCACAGGCTATGCTCGCTAACGTCTCGAACGGGTCAGCATCGTGGCTCTGGGATGCTGTCGACTTTGATAATGGAAATTGAAATGTTTGCCTTTGTTTTAAATGTTACCGAAATAGACATAATAATTTAAAAACGCAGCAATCTTAATGATGTTGTTAGATTTTTAACGGTAAACCTATTTTATCCTTTCAATTTGTAGATCAAGATGGATCAATTTAATGATAACGTTGGAATCATTCAATTTTTTTTTAAAAAAACGTGTCTTCTCTTGTATCATTCAAAGCTTGATTACAGTAGATTTTTATGAAGAAAAATGTGGTTACGACTATGGGTTTGGGAACTCCGTTACCAAAACGATACAAGTAAAATAAGATAAAACCATCTTAAAATCCGTAAAATCCATCTTGAAATCCATAAAAACTATTTTAGAATCCGCAAAACCATCTAGAAATTCGTAAACTTATTTTCTCCCAAACACACCCAATATATTGACCTTATTTATTTTTAAACAAAAATTTGGCATCACTATTTATCTCATAATTATCCTTTTCGACTTATTCAGACTATGTTTTGGATCGGACGTGGCACCGATCTTTCGAATGAATTGATGGGGTTGGTTCGATTCCAACAGCCTTAAATCTAACCTACCGTTATTAGTTTTAAAAATTATGCATTCAAGGTTTAAAAGATAACCCCCCCCCTCGATGCCCCCATCGTTGTTGGCAAGCTGGCAACGTTGCTAACATGGAGCAGGGATTCTTGTGACTGAACATGACGGGGATGAGAAATGTTCCGTGTGACTCAAAGCATTACAGGTTTGCTGGGATGATGCTATAAAAACATGTTTACATAAATCGAGATTAAACGTCTTTCATATATCTATTTTATCTACTGTATCATATTAAAAAATAACTTATATCGTTAATTTAAATAAAGTTCCGCCACTCTCCCCGCCTACGTAAGCTTCATCGCTTTACGCGAGTGATGCTGCAGTATCACGTTCTAGCTTGGCTGTTCTCTATCCTGTTGTGTGCCGTGTTGGGCTTTCAAAAACCAAAAGATCACAAGCCAGCCATTTGTCCAGAAGAGCCATAGCATGTGAGGGCCGACCAACCATATTAAGAAAAGGCCCGCAATGTTGTACGTGTAGTGATTAATTATTGATTGATTATCGATAGATGTTTCCTTGCCCACTCAAAAGGTCAGTGTTAGTGGCGCTTTCACACGTAGCTGGCAATGCATGGTGAGTTAAAATATTGAGTCGTCTGTGGCTGCTAGCTGGATGTATTTTTGTTCAGTCTAGTATTTCCTCATCTTGGCTGTCTCGAAGCAACAGACGATTGCGTGGAAAGCTAACTGTTATTGGGCTTATTTAGAATGATAATTAGGCTAAATACATGTTGAACAATATTTTTCGTAAAACGCAATAATTTTCTTTAAATAGCTACCTTGACTTACGTAAAAGTATTTTTTTTATTGTGTTACCAAACAAGCACGTTGAGACTCCGCTGTTCAGGCACGTCACATCCAAGGAATGAAAAATTTTGAAGCTTTCGTTAACGGGTTTATCATTTCTGTCAAGCTAACTGTTATTGGACTCATTTGAAATAATGTTTAAGCTAAACGTACGTTCAACAATATTTTTCATAAAATGAGATAATTTTTTCATATAGTTATATTGACTTACATAAAAGTAATTTTCTATCATGTTGTCAAACAAACACATTGAGACTCCGCTGTTCAGGCACGTCACATCGAAGGAATGAAAACTTTCGAAGCTTACGTTAACGGGTTTATCATTTCTGCCATTTAAGGTTTGTTGATACCCAATACCAACTCACTTTCAAGAGTGATTATATTAAAAAGCTACTAATTAATTGAGATGTTAAATTAATTATAATATATTTTAAAATACTTATGTGTATCGTTAGGATATATATATTTTTATAAATAAATTAATTTATTTTGAAAAATGAAAAATAGATCAATGAATTAACTTTCCCACTTTTAAAAAAAGTCAACTAACTCTTAAACTAAAGAGTCATTGTGAAAATTTAAAAAGAACAGTGCAGTCAAGATTCCAATATTCATTCACCCCAACAATTCCCCTGGGTCGTCGCCACGGTCAATGGGCTCATCAGGTCACGAACGACAAGCGGTATGACTAAGTGCTTGTTTGGGAACTCCATTGAGAGAAATGAGTTTACAGATTTCGAGGCATTTTATAGATTTCGAGATGGTTTTACGGATTTCAAGATGGTTTTTATGAATTTCGAGATGATTTTTACAGATTTCAAGATGGTTTTGTCTCGGCTTACATGTGCCGTTTTGACAACGATGTTGCCAAACAAGCACTCCATGTTTGGGGCGGGCACGGGTCCGTACATCCAACGGATCAACACAACACGTTGCAGTGTTGGGTCTACCAGCTAGCAATTAGCTTGTTGAGTCCGAGTGGGCAACACTCGGGGAACAAAAAAAGTGGGCAAGAACGAGACCAAAAAATGTAATTGAGCTGGGACCCACCACGATGTGCATGGACATTTTTCTCTTTTCTTTTTTTGGGGGGTCTTCAGTCTTCCCCCCAGTATGTTATTTTCCTCTCTCCCAGAGGAGCATGAAATTACAGCAAGGGTCGAAGGGTTTGCTCCCACGTTCCACTGATGGATTAAGGGTACACGTTTAGAAACGGCCCATCGCTTTGCCACGTCAGAAAATCCCGTTACGTTTTATTTTTTTACTCTATCTGCTACACGGGCCAAGTACAAACTACGTGCGCTTTATTTTCGGACCACTTGGTTAGAGAACCTTAAAGCCCCGTTCAGTATGCTTGAATTGATATAAAGAAATTGAATTGGAATTAATTCCATCCTTTTATCCTGTTCGGTACAACTTGAAGGCTGTGGAATTGATTTCCATGTGAAGGTTAATTTCTCCATCATAAAAGCTCAAATTTGTAGTTCCAACTCCAAAAAATCATTTTATCCCTTTCCCTTTTCATCTCTTTTGATTGTTGTGGGTTTGTTTGAAACGTCTCTAAAAATAAAATATAGATTTAACATTATATTTTTATAAAATGATATAACCTACTCTATATATTATTGTTAAGTTAACTACAAATTAATGTGTTACAAATGGTCAGTTAATGAAAAATCAGAATAAATCCATCTGTTTACAATTTTTCAAGCTCATGCTTTTACGATGATAATTTAAAAATTTCTCAGAATCTTACCGTAATAATTTGTGATCTGTGATGTGTGTTATTTTCTCAATTTTCGTTTTTTCTCCTGCTGTGAACTTGCAATCGCATCGCCCCACAGCCATCATCATTTTTCATACGGCCAGAATGATCCAACGTCACCGACCTGCAATTTACTGTTTACACAAAATTAATATTATTTTCTGCTTTTAATAGTTTAGTTGCACCTTAAAAAAAATACTTTTATATAAATTGAAGTAAATATATAAAAAATATTATTTTGTTTTACAAATAAAATTATTGAATAGATACATAAAGGATATTATTTTGTTTTACAAATAAAAATTATTGAATGGATTTTTGGCACGCAATGTCAAACAAGAGCTATTACGTCTCTCAATATCTTAGGTCCCGTTCGAGATGGTTTTGAGTTTTAAGTTTCAAAATTTTTAAAAATTAAAACTAGTTTTTGGTTTTAGGTTTTTTTGGTTTTCAATTTGAAAGAGGTGTTGTGAATTAGAAATAGGTAAAGTAGGTCAAATCAACTATGCTACCATCAAATGATGAAAAATGATAAAAATTAAAAATAAAAATTGTAAAAATGATTGGCGGCGCAGGGAGGGCTCAAAGGGGAGACCGCCCCACTCAGAGAAGAAGGTGGTGTCTGCTGCAATAAAAGCGAGAGGAGTATTAGGGTTATAGTCAGACGGAGGCTGGATTCGTTATCGGTTTAGATGGTGTGGGTGGGCTTGAATTTGTTGCGGGTGCCAATGGCAGAGGAGGAGTAGAGTTCGAATAAGGTGGAATCCGAGTCAGAGGGGCGGGGTTGGAGCCAAAGTTGAGAGTGGGGGAGGCAAAATTGGGGACGGGGAAAGTGATGACGGTTGAATGAGAGAGGTTGAAGAGAGAAGGAGAAATGTCGTCGGGAAAGGTAATAAATTTTTCAAAACTAAAACTAAAATCTAAAAACCTATTTTTATGGTTTTCAAATTTGGATAAAATCTGTTTTGAAATTGTGTTAAAAATCAACTCAACCCCATTTTAGCCGAACACGATTTGTTTCCAAAATTGCATTTTAAAACCAAAAATAAAAAACTCAACACCACCCCGAACGGCCCTTAATTAACATGTAATGCTGTTTCAACTTGATCTTATTCTTTACAGGTTGCATATTGAGGAAATTTAGGGCCTGTTTACCTCCTCTTTTTGAAGTCTATGTTTGTTTTTAAAACTTAAGTTTTACCCCAAAACCTAAGTTTTGTCCAAGTACAAAATTTTTTTTGAAAAGCTATTTCGATTACAAAACCTAGGTTTTATCTTTCCTACTTTTTTCCTATTTCTTATTTTTTACTTTTTTCCTTCTTTCTTTTTTTTCTTTCATACTTTTTTCTTATTACTCTTTTCTCTTTCCTACCTTTTCTTCTTCTCTTTTCTCTTTCCTACTTTTCATTATTTCTCTTTCCTTTTTTACTTACTTTTTTATCTCGGAATCTGTAAAAGCCAATAACTTTTCAAACATAAATCACTTTTCGAAATCTAAATTTACCTCAAAATCTGTAATTTTAAAATCTATTCTCCAAAATATTGATTTTATCTCGAAATCTATAAAAATTATTTTTAAAATAGTTTTGAAATCTTTAATCAATTTTTTCTTTTGGAATAAATCTAGCGAAGTCTGTCCATGGTCTAAATACTTTATTTTTACTCTCCAACGATATTTACCCGAGCTCGAAGGGCACAGAAAGTGAACTGAAAACGCACCGAGAGGCCTGCAGAGGTGCTTTTGTGGTTTTCTCCTTCTCAGGGGGCTGAGGGAAGAAAGCTTTCTGAGGAAGCAAACACCTTTCTCTCTCTCCTCGAATCTCTCATTGTATGCTTTCCAGTGTTCTTAAGCTGACTAAATCTCAAAGCTTAGCTTTGACGTTGGTTCTATTTCCCCCACCCTGCATTAAAATCCTTTACTTCAATTCATATGTGAAGTATCGTTTTTTAGCCCAAGCTTCACATTTTATGTACACTTGCTTGAGGGTCGAAATTGTGAATTCGGGGCCAAGGTTATCTGGGTTTGGTTGCTGGTGCAGGCGAAGACTCATCCACGGCCATGTTTACTGAAGGACTTGACAAGAGTTCACTTCGATGGGTTCGAGAGGTCGGCTTCATTGATTTGTTTCTTCTTTTTCTCTTTCTCCCAACATTCTACTGTAAAAGACAGATATTGATCTTCACACATTGCCCTTGCTATTGCATCAAAGTCTGTGTTTCTGAATAATCGCATGTGTTTCTGTAAATGCATACTGATCTCTCTAAGTTCTGATTTTGTTGGTGTCCAGAAGGACATTCCCTTCTCTGATTCCAGTTTAAGATCTCGAATTGATCCTGTTGGCGGGATGAAGAGCGGTGGCGCTGGAGGATTCGGGTTACCACCGCCAGCAAAATTCAGAAGCGGTCATCTTCCTGCGAATGCAATTTCTGGTGGGGTGGATGATAGTGGTACTAATTCTGATAATGATGCCAGCGACTCGGAAGAGGAAGTTTATGGCGGCAGATATTCTCTGGATTCTTCGCCCCAAGATCACAGAGTCCCCAATGGCGTCGGTGACAAATACAGGAATTTCACGCAAAGGCCATCCCGATACGGTAGTGACTATACATTCTCTGAGGTGAGTTCCTCCAGGGAAACAGTGGTTAGAAGATCTGGCGTTTTGAGAAATTCCCTGATGGGAGGAACTAGGAATGCAATGCAGAGTAATTTTACGGAGGACGAGTTATCAGATTCTGCTGCGAGCTCAGAATTCTCTACCACACCGGTAGGAAGCGTCAACGGCACTGTACCAAAGACAAGAACTTATCTTTCAGAGGGGTATACTTCTAGTGTGCCTCTAAGGATGAATGTGAACCATCCTACTGAAAAGGTATGCAGTGACATCTAATATAATCAAATCAAGTGCATGGCTGTAACGTGATAGATTATTGGTTACATTTTTAGCGTCCAAAATTTTGGCACAGGGTTACAATTTAATTTTCATTTATCTGTTTGGTATGATTGCCAATTTTGCTTAGAAGATTAAGGACTTGCATAATGGTGTCAATAAGCAAAAATGGTTTCGTGTATGCAACTTTCACCAAAAGAAAAAGGAAAAAACTGAGGAAGTCAAGCACTAAATGTTTACCTGGGCATAATTATCATATTTGAACGTGCTTTAGAAATTTTCTCTTTAGCTTCTAAGCTCTTGCCTGCTACCATCTCCAAGCATAATTTCTCTTATAGCAGAATTTGACCTAAGCTCACGTTTCTGCATGAAAACATTTAGAATGGAAGATTGTCTGATGGTGATGAAGACATTCCCAGTGCTCCCCCATTTTGCAGTTCTGGTCAAGAAATCAAGCAAATATCTGAGAAAGTTGCAGCCTCTAGAGCTCATGCGGCAGATTCACGAGGGTTTTCTTTTAGGATTGAATCAAGCCTTTTCAAATCTATGTCTGATGATGGGATAGAGAACAGCATGGGAAATCAGAATCCTGACCAATATGTCAGGTTTGTATATTTGACGAGAACAAGCATGTCTCTAGGCTTTTCTTTTTGCCTTGTACAAAAAATACATTGACTTTCTAGTCACACATGTGCAAGCCTTTATACATTCAGTATCAACTTATTTCGAAGTGCATATGTTACAGAACTGCTGCCGGTTCAGAGGCTGTTGCATCTTCAAGTTCACACCCTGCTCGTGTTCCAACCTTTCATGCAAGGTATCATTTATGTTAATTGTGCTGCTGATTGAGGGAGGCGTTCTTCTAGTTTATATTCATTAATTATGTGTTTATGCAAATCCATTTCAGCGCCCTTGGGCCATGGCATGCTGTTATAGCCTATGATGCTTGTGTGCGTCTTTGTCTTCATGCTTGGGCAATGCAATGCATGGAAGCTCCAATGTTTCTAGAAAATGAATGTGCCTTACTAAGGGATGCATTTGGGTGAGTTTGAACTCTCTCTCTTGAGGCCATTGATTCTGTCATATAAAGATGAACCTTTCTTTGTTCTGCTATTTAATCCTTGGAAAGTATAAACCCATATAACATGAAAAACTGGATCTGGCTGATAGTCTCAAATTCTCATTTATGTGCTGTTATTTTCTCCATTTTCATTGGAATATTTGTGTGGGTGTATTGAATTGTAGATTGCGGCAAGTCCTATTACAGTCAGAGGATGAACTAATGGTTAAACAAAAATCAGAGCTTTCCAGCGAGGGTGTTGCACCAAAACATAAAAAACTCGTTGGAAAGATGAAAGTGCAAGGTTGATTTTTATATCAGTTTTGACTATTCAATCATCTAATTTCTCCATATCAAGTCTTTGTTAATATTGCTTTACCATGCAGTACGTAAAGTCAAACTGGGCCTGGAACCCCTTTCTGGCTGTAGCATCTCGTCTTTAAGGGCACCTAAAATTAAAATGGAATCTGTGCAACGCCATTTTTCTAATCTGCAGTCTACACTTTCTTCTGGATGGCAATCCCTCAGAAAAATTCGATTTTCCCCACGCATACCAGTGAATGGTTCTTTTGCACGGCAAAGTCTGGCATATGTACATGCCAGCACTCGATACATACAACAGGTGTCTGGACTCCTAAAAGCTGGTGTTAAAACTCTTCGGAACTCTCCATCATCATATGAAGTTGTGCAAGGTACGTGAAGATGCAATTTTGTTATGCATCATGTTGCAGCCTATTAAGATTTCTTTATGACCTGTGCATTTTTATTCCTGTGGGTGCTGATTCCGATGGTTGATATTTATTCTGTCCTGCTGCCCTAGTCTCACAAGAAAGTTGCCTGAGTTTGGGCCTCTTACCCTTTATTCTTTGCTTAGAATGACATCAGGTGCTTAATACCTAAGCTGCCAACGTATTTTATGTGGAGAATAGGTGGTACAACGGGTATTAATTTTGTGTGTGTATGCCAGTCTGAAATATCACTATTATTTGAATATTAGGATGCATGTTGAAGAATCCATATGGGCAACTAAGTACTCCTTTCTTCTATATTTTTGTCACTTAGGAGTTTGTGATCTTTCAAAATGGATGTTACTTTTAGATTTTCAATGCAGCGCCAATTATTTTGCCCCCTATTCTACCCTTCATTTATATCTCACCATTGATGAAGAAAGCATTCAAGATAATACTTCAATAAGTTAGTGAGAGAGAATTCAGGGATGTTTTAGTACAATAATATATTTAACTATAATTTAAGCTATCTATTTACATTCTTAGTCTGTGAAAAAACCCCAAAGGGATAAACAATTTGGCATGGAGGGAGTGGTTTCAAAGTGCAATTTCATGATAATATTTCATTGTTGTTCCTTTAACATAGGATTTCCCAAAAATAAGATTGGAGCGATTTTCTTTTGGTGTATTCAGGCAAGCTTTTGATGCATTTTTCACCCTTGCCACCTGTTCCTTTCAATTTCACTATAAATGAAATTTAATACACTCATCTATTGTTTTATACGTTTTGAATTGTTTAGGGAGTATCGATTTTCTTGTTAATTTTCCTTTTATGTTATATTTTATAGTAGCAATGTAACCATTTCTTTGTTGTTTCTGGAAGTCTTCACTCTTTGATTCATGCCCTTGCATGTTTATCGTCTGCATTAATGAATTACATGTCCTCATAATAACTGTGAAATCCTTCCTGCTCCATTCTCATTTTTTCTTATAAAGTAGTACTCTATTTTTATCCTTCATAAACTTTTCTGCTTATTATGCTTCCAGAAACATACTCATGTTTGTTAAGAGTTAAAAGCATGATTGAAGAAGATGCCATCAGAATGCAGCCTGGGTCATGTGAAACCCACATGTTGTAAGTAGTATTTCTTAGTCTTTCATGACTGTACTTTCTGAACAAACTGCTGAGTACTATACAGTTTTCCAGACAGCCTAGGAGATGATCTACTTGTTGAAGTCCAAGATTCTAAGGGGAAGTGTTGTGGCTCTGTTCTTGTCCAAGTGGCTAATATTGCTGATGACCCGGTAATATTTTCTATTGCATTTTCTTTTTAGTGATGTTATTTGTGTCCGCCAAGGAACTAGAGAAGCATCTAATAGAATTGATGGAGAATGAGAAGACGCTCTGATGATCCTGAGAGCACACTGCATTATATGGTGATAGATCCTGTTCCACAATTTTTTTTGGGGAGGAAATAAAGAATTGGCTCATGCTGAATCGAGCACGCCACCTGTACATTCTAGACACCCAAAATACATAAATACCCTTTGCCAGCAAGCACGTTTGTAATACACTCTTAATGCATTCTTACATTTAGTGATGATGATTATACTAGAACTTACGAGCAATCTGAATGCAGGCTGACAAATTACGCTGGTGGAACATTTATCATGGGCAAGAGCACAACCTTGTGGGCAAGATACAACTCTATATAAATTATTCAACAAGTTCAGATGACAGTAGTCATCCCAAGGTTAGCTACTATGAACATAAGCAGATTTTGAGCTGTTTGCCTTAAACAATGACCTTACTATCATGTGTTTGCAATAGATGCGGGATTTAGCTCCTCATTTTGCATACTTGCCATGAAATGGGAACTGAGAAACTGCTTAAAGTTAAAAGGTGGTGTTATCTCCAAGTAATTTCCTGGGGCTTCTGATATAATCTTTATATTAAATACTGTTAAGAAGCTTTGATAAGATTTCTTCAACTAAAGTTACTTGAGTGACATTGTGCATGTTTGGGAAGAACTTTTTCCCAACAGTGCATGCAAGTCAAGACAAAACCATCTCGAAATCCGTAAATTATTTTTGGAATCCGTAAACTCCTTTTTCCCAACGGATTCTGAAACACACTCATTATCTTTTTGGTGATGTCAAAAAGATACTATGATGTATTAAATGCAATTTTTAGATCCTATTATATACCACCTTCCTCCTATACACTATCCCCAGCAGAAATCTGGATTAGAAAAGCATTCGATATATATCCATTTGGTCTTGGTAACTATTAGATGAGGACAAACGAAAGCCTTATTAAGTGGCAAAAAGAACTTTTAGGCTCCGCTTGGATGGGATGAAAAGTTGAGAGGAAAGAAAATGGAATGAGAGAAAATGGAGAGAAGAGAAAAGTGGAGAGAAAATATTATCATCCATCCTGCTTAGATGGGTAAGAGAAAACAGAGAGGAAAGAAAATGGGCAAATGGTTGAATGACAAAAATATCCTTAAATAAAAATCTTTTAATAAATAGTAGCAAGTAAAGTATGCTTAAAACATACAAAGTATAATATCAAATTAAATATGATAATAAAAAAATTGTATTAACATTAATATCATTAAATAATTTAAAATCAAATTATTTATTAAAGATATCTTTTCAATTATTATATTTCAAAACAAAATAATTTAAATAAGAATATATCATATTTTTTAAGGTTGTGAGGTGTTAATAAGCAATTAAAAAAATAAATTAGATAGTAGAATATATCTTAAATCTGATTCTTTTAAAAAAAAGGAAGTCATAGTCAAAATTTTAAAAAAAGTTATATGTTAAACTTAGTTAAAATGAAAAAGTAATAAAAGAGCATGTGGGTAGATAAGGAAAATGAGTTTTCTCTCCATGTGTGAAGAGAAAAGTTGGGGAGAAAATGTGGTGGGACCCACAACCCATTTTCTCTCTAACTTTTCCTTCCTCCCACTTTTTCTCTTCTATCCAAGCAAGGGAAAACTCACTTCCCCCTCCATTTTCTTTCCAAATTTTCTTTCCTCCCTCATTTTCTCTCCATCCAAGCATAGGCTTATGGACTTGTTTGGTTTTAGCGTTCCCCCTCCCCACTTAATAATATATTATTATATAAATTATGAGTTTCTTGTTATACTTAACCTCAAGCAGTTACACTGTTGTCTCTTTCTTGTGGTTACAGTGTGGCTCTGTGGCAGAGACAGTGGCATATGACTTAGTTTTAGAAGTTGCAATGAAAGTTCAAGGATTTCAACAGAGGAACCTAATGTTACGTGGTCCATGGAAATGGCTGTTGACAGAATTCGCATCATATTTTGGGGTGTCTGAGATATATACCAGGTTAAGGTAATCTGATGTCAATTTGCTATTTTTTTCTTGAATACTGGAAATACTAAATTTCATGAATTTGATCTTCGATACTTTTCCTTATTCATTATGCTTGCGGTGCTCCTCATTTTCTATATTATTAGATACCTATCTTATGTAATGGATGTGGCGACACCAACAGCTGACTGCCTCAACTTGGTGTATGATTTGCTATCACCTGTTATGATGAAGGGAAACAGCAAGTCTTCTTTGAGCCACCAAGAGGTACTATTGAAATATCTTAGTCGAGTGATGTAACTTTAAGACTTTGCATGCTCTGCTTTTATTGTTTTCTTGGTAATGCTATGGCCACATGAGCAACATTTTAGTTAATATTTTTGAGCTCTGTCTGGCCTAACATTATGGATTTTGGTTGTTCTGATCAGAACCGAATACTTGGAGAGACTAAGGACCAAATTGAACAGATACTCACTCTTGTTTTTGAGAATTACAAGTCACTTGATGAATCATCGTTTTCTGGTATCTTGGAAGTTTTCAGACCTGCTTCTGGTGTTCCAGCACCTGCGCTAGAGCCTGCTGTCAAACTCTACAAGCTTCTTCATGATATATTATCTCCTGAGGCTCAAACGGCTTTCTGTCACTATTTTCAGGTTAGTGGAAGTGTGAAATTGAGATTGTCAGGATGATGACCCTATTTGCTTCACTCACTACTTTTTTCTCCCTAGGTTGCTGCAAAAAAGAGGTCCAGAAGGTTCTTGGCTGAAACAGATGAATATGTTTCGAACAGTAATGAAGGCAGTCTAATGGACGGTGTGTCCACAGCTACTGCTTACCAGAAAATGAAAACCCTCTGCTTGAATCTTAGAAACGAGATCTTTGCTGACATCCAGATTTTGAATCAAAATATACTTCCCAGGTATTAGTTATTTCCCACACCACCTTGTCTGTTTCTAATTTGTTTGAAATCTGGTTCACAGTCATGTCTATTTGTGGCACAGCTGTGTAATTTTATGAACAGTGCTGAAATATTAAAAAAGAACCAAATCAGTTGATTGTCCTCCAAGAATGTGGAATAAGCTGTTTTTTCCTGGTCAAGACACCTCTGTGGTGAAATGTCTCGTCTTGTCCAATTCAGATCTATTTATCACTGATTGTCAGTTGATTCTTGTTTTGCAAGCTTAGGTTACAACTTTCTAGCAGCATTCTTGTGGATATGCTTATGATTTCATCTTAGTAAATACTCTGTCTCTTTGATGAATTACTACTGCCTAGATAACTATTATATATACAATACTGATGCAGTGCATGTATTTAATACCATACTCACGCTCACGCACATCCATTGTAATGGGCTATCTGAATAAAATGCCTAATTCAGTTTCTGTTGATCATCGATACCCCCTTTCTTCAATAGAAAATTCAAATATTGAGTGTAGAATTTAATTGATGTCTAGTTGACTTGCGTGATGATAAAGCATTATGCTATTGCTTCTTGCCAAGTCCAGTACACTATTCAAGTCTTATTAGTGAATACTCATTTTTGGGGATTCAATCAGGGCATGATCACCATTCATGTGAACTTCAACATAGGCAGAGGTAGCAGTACTGCAGTAGTCTTATCTGATCAGGAAACAAAACAAGCAAACAACAACAAATTAGGGTGTAGTTAATGTCATTCTTAAAGGCTTAGACAGTAACAGAAGAGAAGGATGGTTTTATTATTTTAAATCAAAAATTTGATTAACTTAATTGCAATTCTTGGTGTGTTTATTAATCTTCATAGTTTTAGACATTGCTTTGATATTATGATCACCTAATTGGTATTAAGAGACTTGGCTCATTTACAGAGGAATTATTCTCTGGTACACTTCATCAGAAGTATTTGAAGTGTTTATATCTCATATGCATGTCTCTCTGTTAGATTGTGAAGCAATTAATGTCAATTAAAGATTCTAAATTGTTTTTTTTTTCCTTATATTTTTGCAGCTTCGTGGACCTACCAAATCTTTCTGCATCCATATACAGCACTGAACTTTGCAATAGATTACGTGATTTCCTCATTGCTTGTCCACCGACAGGCCCTTCACCACCTGTAGCTGAACTTGTTATGGCAACATCGGATTTTCAAAGGGATCTTGTCAGCTGGAATCTTAGGTAATTGTTGATGCTGAGAGTTTATATAGCCCTATTCATGTTGGCAATCAAATTTCTATCACTCTGAATGATATTAACTTTTTTACCCAATTTCTTTCAGTCCTATCAAAGGTGGAGTAGATGCAAAAGAATTGTTCCACTTGTATATTCTTGTCTGGATCCAAGACAAACGCCTATCTTTGCTTGAGTCATGCAAACTGGATAAGGTACATTATAATGTACTGCTATTGCATGATACTCCTTGCTTTATATCATGTATGAAAGATGATTATCATGCATCTGAGTTATTTCTCCAGTAGTATAATCTGCACACCAAAAATATTGTCTAAAGCCTCATTCTTGCCAGGTGAAATGGTCCGGAGTTAGAACACAACATTCTACTACTCCTTTTATTGATGACATGTATGAACGGCTGAAAGAAACATTGACAGACTATGAAGTCATCATTTGCCGCTGGCCAGAATATACCTTGGTTCTAGAGAATGTATGTCTGTAGGGATTTTCATTTTTCCTATATTGTCATCCTTTTTAAATCTCTGGGTCTCTGAGTCTCTCCCATAAATTTGGTATTATTTTGATAGATCCAAAAACAACTGATAATATGCAAGTTTTAATTGCACTGCTTTTTTTTTTTCTGGCATGTTTCAACAGGCCATTGCTGATATTGAAAAAGCCATAGTGGAAGCTTTAGACAAACAGTACGCAGATGTACTGTCTCCAATCAAGGAAAACATCAACCCTAAGAAATTTGGGCTCAAGTATGTGCAGAAGCTTACTAAACGATCTTCACCTTCCTATGTTGTTCCTTCTGAGGTGAGCAGAATTTCTCAAAACTGCAGCGTTCTTATAGACATCTACTTTGTTATCCAAGCTTTAGTTTCTTCTTTCAGCTTGGAATTCTTTTGAATTCCATGAAGAGAATGCTTGATATCTTGCGTCCTAGGGTAGAAGCACAGTTCAAGTCATGGGGTTCATGCATACCGAATGTTGGAAACATAGCACCCGGTGAGCGACTCAGTGAAGTGACAGTGATGCTAAGAGCAAAGTTCAGGAACTATGTGCAAGCTATCGTGGAGAAACTTGCTGAGAATGTGAGTATCAGGCTATAAGTAAGGAAAATCTCATTCTGTAAATTTATGATACGATGATTTTGGTGAACATGTGATAGTAGAGCTCATATTGGAACATTGAATATGAGACCTGTGAAGTGGCAGGCATGATGAGCTTTGCATATTCTATATTTCTGATAAAACCTCTAGTATATGCAAGTAGTGCAGCAATGCATCCATGATTTTTTCACTTGTATCTAATTGTTTATTCTATTATAAAACGTATATACTTGAATTTTAATAAAGTATATACCTTACTAAATTCATAGTGGAATCAAATTTACCATGTAATCTCTGCTGCTGAGAAGTTTTTTTTTTCTGCACCTGCTGTTCAAGATATTTCAGTCGAGTCATGCCATGTCTCTGTGCTTTAATATTCATGCCGCATCTTTTATGTTATCCCAGACAAAGTTACAGAATGCCACAAAATTGAAGAAGATTCTTCAAGATTCAAAGGAAACTGTGGTAGAATCTGATCTAAGAGCAAGAATGCAGCCATTGAAAGAACAGTTGGTTGATACCATAAGTCATGTTCACTGTATTTTTGAGACCCAGGTCTTTGTTGCCATCTGTAGAGGTTATTGGGACCGAATGGGACAGGTAAGTTCCCTAGTATGTTTGACTTCTCACCTTGCTGAAATTGCAGATTTCAGGCTATCAGTCGTTTATTATCAATTTATATCTTGTTTCAACAGGAAATTTTAAGTTTCTTGGAGAACAGAAAAGAGAATAAATCGTGGTACAAAGGCTCAAGGGTTGCAGTCTCCGTAAGTGATCCGTTTAATCAGGAACTAATTTTATTTGTTTGTAAATAGTGTCTGAAAGACAGTGCTGTTTTCATTTTGCTGGATCTGTCGTATTATTAAAAACAATACAGTAATTTAGTGGATGCCATCCATGGTTCTCTCGCTTTTCTGCCCAGAGAGAGGTTTCTAGATATAGGCTTATTTGTTTATGAAGACTGCATGACCTAACCTTATTCTCATGATCAGATCTGAAGATCACATACTGTGTTCTTCCGGCATCCGCTTCATTGCATGCTTCTAGAGACATTCTAGAAATGTGGGTTGAGAGAATCCCTGTATTAGCAGTGTAGTGACCGGATTTATCCGGTTCCAATGTAGGGTTTTCTGACATCTGGCACATGAGCAAGCTGTCTGTCATGCTGTTGGATAATGATAGATGTTATAACCGATTTAATTCAATGAGTGAGGATCCAATGATTTAGACGACTCCTAATTTTGCGGTGTTTCCCTTTCCATTTCTTTTATGTACACCTCTGATCTCTGACCTGAAGATTTCTGCGCAGATTCTGGACGATGCCTTTGCCTCACAGATGCAGCAGCTTCTGGGAAACACATCGCAGGAGAAAGACTTAGAACCGCCGAGGTCTATCATGGAAGTTCGTTCAATGCTATGCAAAGATGCTCCCAATCCCAAGGATAGTTCTTTCTACTATTAGGCTTATACCTGTACATAAAAAGAGGTCAATACGCCAAGATGACAGCTTCAGAAATGATTTTACAAATGCTGGCAATGCCTTTGCTCGTTGGCTTGCTGGATTGTGGGTAGAAAAGCTCGATTTTGTAAAGAGGGCACAAATACTGAATTTCTAGTAGAGAGGGGGTCGTCGTCAATTTTGTAGGGTGACTGGCAACTCGGCTGCTCCTGGAAAAGATTAATGCGCTCCCCATGTGGGAATCTTTCCTCGTCAATCTATTACTATTGACACTGTTATGTTATCCTATTTCCTATCATCATACATACATATACATATATATAGATTTAGCAGCCGTTTGCTTTCCATTTGATCTTCCTCCTTGGCTTCTAGTGTCTATGCTGTTTGCTTCAAGGGCTGTAATGTTAAAACCAGAATGAATTCTTCAGCCTTTAGTTACGATCTGCCTTGCCTTCCATCAATCAAGGTCCAGGTTTCCTCAAAGCTTGAAGTATCCAAATATTCACTTAATTCCATTATCTAATCTATCCCTTCATTTTCTAGAATTTTCAACTTCTGCTATAAACATAGCGTAGTACAAGAATTTTGAATTTTCTATCAGATTCGGAACATTTAACACTACATTCTCTCAACATACAACACACCAAGTACCGCTGAGTGCAAAGATAGTCTTGAAACTTCACATTGGGACCATAATCACTCGATTTTTATTGCTTTCCCTTCAATGGTTAAATTTACAGTTAAAAAGAGCATTAAATGTTAATAATAATAGCACCCCCAAGAAGAAGTTGAATCGCACTCAAGCAGTTAGATGAAAAGAGATATTTACAGGATCGAATTACATCCAAACCAAGTGAACTATGGTGCAAACGAATAGAATTATAAACTGCACAGATTGTGGCACACCACGCTGAACTGCAGCAGAATACAGCATCGAAATGCATCACAACTTCGCTCTAAGCTGCATTGGCGAATTAGAGAAGCTTTGATATAACATGGCAAGAAGTCCAGAATGCTTTAGTTGCAACCCTCAGAATAACAGGGTTTTGATATATCCTGACAAGAGTGTAAAAACGGAAAATGGTCAGAACGGGGTGGAAACAAACGATAAGCTGAACAAAAGGGAGGAATTATTGTATCAAAATGACTTTCTATAAATAAACATAAACGTGAATGATCTCACACGAACAGAAAACACAAAGTTCCAAAACCACCGCGTGCCATGTAGATTGATGCAGGTTCCCGGGTGTTAATATTTTGCTAACACGTTCTGGTGGTTTTTGCTAGATAAGAGAAGATGGAGGGAGGGACCTCTTACCCAATAGCAGTGGCTCCCCAGGATGCAACATTGTAAATAACTTTGCTCCCATCCCATGCCCTTTGAAGCTTTCCCTTCTTCTTTTTCATTGAAAATGTCTTGCTGAGCGCTATTTAAGACACAAAAAAGGGGGGAGTAAGAGAGTGTCCATCCGTTTCTTTTAGCTTACTGGTTCAACAAAAGCATAACTTGAAGGGGGGGGGGCATGCCGCTCATTCATTGTATCTTGAAATGAAGCAATCAGACTCACCTTCCTGGAGTTGGTTAGGGGTCAAATCCTGCAAAGAGTAAATCAATTGGTGAGAATGACTGTTAACTCAAGGAGAGAATGAAACATCATATAATTCTGCAAGAGTGATTATTAGGCTGCAGCAGCATGAGAAAAACTTCTAGATCTAAATTAGAAAGCAATGCAGCTCCCAACAAGAACTATATGCCAGAATAGACGTGTATACCAAATGGTATGAATTCTCGAGGACAAGGCTATGAGATAATTTCCCATGGCTGGGGGAGAACAATTTGCCAAACTTCTTAGGAAATATACAAAAGATTAAAAATACATATTTTAAGTAAACTCCGCATATCAATTGAGATGCAGAAGCCATGGGTATGAGTGGGCGTTAGATCAAAGGTCCACAAACATTAGACCTATTAGTACTGTTCATAGTAGATAGAAGAAGACCCTGATCTATTTGTACAGCATACAAAAAAGAAATTTGAAGCCAAGAGGTTGAAATCTTCATGGTTATCAAGTTGTTATCAGATAATATAACTATACTTGTATTTCAATGAATCTGCCATACATCTAATCATTAGGGAAAAAAGTGAGCCAAAATAATTACAGGCCTAAAGCCTCCAGTATGATAGCGTACAAATAACATACCTTGGTCTGTTTAAGAGATAACAAATACGCAGCCATGAAGCAAGCAATGCCCTCAACTATATCTTCTTGTCTAACAAGGACATAATCTTCTTGGTCAGAATCAATATTTTCACCTTCCCATAAATCATTGTCACTGATCATATCCCAAGAATTGCCATCTTCTGTCACAAGCCAAGAAAATTATTACAGCAATTAAGAAAACAGCTTTTACAAATTCCAAATTAGATTGATGCCATCTCAAACATCAATACCGAAATATTTGTTTTGTCAAAACTCAAAACCACCATGTAGAAGTGGATGCATACCAGCTGCATTCTGTGAAACTGATGCCTGGGCACACTCTAACTTTTCAAGGAAGGCAGGGCACTCAACCCTAGATTTGAGAAGATCACATAACTGCATAGGGCACATGACACGATCTGTTAGGAGGGATACTCTCCAACACTGAGGCAACATTTTCCCTAATGAGTCATTAAGTATCTGTGATATTTAAAGATTCCACCACATTTAACATGAGGATAAACAGAATGACAGCATCAGCTGTCAACAACTTGTATTTCAGTACTATTTATACATGTATCTTCAATAGCAGATATCTGCCTTTAAGTGGTATCTATTGAATGCAAGAGGAAACGCCATTTTACAAACTAAAACAAGAAAAATTCTTCAAAGACAGGCATTAGGCAGATAAGACTAGAGGAATGGGACATTAATATCATTTGAACTTTACTTATTATAAATGTGCTAGAAATACGGATACAACATACACCGACGTAAGTTCAATTATAGACACATGTAAGCAAAAATGCTGAAGCAAAAAGTTCGGCCATAAGGAGAAACCACCTATTAATCTTAAATATTAAAGCTCGGGGGCGGTGCCCGATCTTCAACCTCTTTTCCTAGCTTAGGAAGATAATAAACTGTCTAATTCACGAATTACATGGAGACAACACATCCAAACAAGAGCAGGCTTTAAAGAGGGTCAAATCCACAGCATTTTATTCAACCAACCTACTCCCATTTCAACAGCCATCTTTGTTCTGACATCAAATCGTCAAGTGATCAAATATCATTGAATTAAGAGCCCGTCCAAAAAAAAAATCTACCTCTTCGGCTTCTGGATCAGCTCGCATAGAGGAAGAGCCTTCTAGTCGACGTTCATCATCGGCCACTGTAGCTTCACCCTCACAACTCTCCTCATCGTCACCATCACCGCTGGTTGAATTGAGCAGTTCTAGAGCTCTCTGGCACTGCTCAAGCACGGCCTGCAAGGTCTTCCTTCTGACCAGAACCCGATCCTTCTCAGAATTCTCCATCGGAATTTGGACAATGGGTTTCGGATCGGGCACCTCGACCTCCATTAGAGCTCCCTCCGACTCACACGGGTCCTGTGAACAGTTCCCAGCAGCCACAAGTTCCCTGATTCCGATCCTCTTGCGAGAATACTAGGAAAGGAAAACACTATTAATTATTAATGATTGACGAGTTAATTATTATGAAACCCCCCTCTGTCCATAGGGATTTGAGAAACCCTAGAAAGAAGAGCTGGAAAAGTTTCCACGCCTCAGTTGCCGATTACGCCGGACAACGGGGAATTATTGTTGATGCGCGTCAGTGTTCAAACCCTGCTTGCATTCTCTTTTGGCTTTTGCTTCCGTCTATCTGTATTTTCTCTCCGCTGCACGAAAATCGCCGATTTGCTCCCCTTTTAGAAAAAATGACATAGGTTGTGTTTAGGAATTTTGTTAACAAAAACGAATTTACAGATTTCGAGGTATTTTACGGATTTTAAGATAATTTTTATAAATTTTAAAATAATTTTATCTCGATTTACGTATACTTAGAAAACTAATACAATACTAATTTTAAGCATGCAAGAGTACATGATGTGAGCTCAACGTGGAATGCGCTTGATGGTCAACCCACAAAAAAAAAGAGCACAGGGCACCACGTGGAATATGCTTGAGTAGTCACTGTAATTATATTTGTTTGACTCAATATTTTTAGGTCCCAAAACAAAATAAAATAATCTCTTTTATCTTGATTTACCTAAAAGTTCTCAAACTGCCCATTGACATTTTGCTTACCATTTGAGCCGGGTAATTTTGCCTAACTTTTCACCCTAAGCATATCAACCATTTCGTTATCGGTTCCGTGCACGTGGAGTTTTTCTGGCTTGTGTATAAATGTGTACATATATTCCCTTACCCTTAGGAAAACTCCACTTATATGCTGGCGGCTAGCCACATCCAAAAGTCTTGTTAAAAGTTAAAACCCTTCGTACCCAACTAGGTTGATCCCTGCCGCGTAAGTAACCTGTCTTTGTATTTTGCATCAGCATTCAAGCGTATAATTCATTTATTTAGTCGCTTTATTTCTTTTTAATTGCGATCTTTTACGGCATGCTCGTCTTTTCAAAGGCTCGGTAAGTATTTTGTCCATCAATTTACGAGTCTATGAGAAGATCTCTTTTTATATTAATTAATTTGGCCTTTGGTTGAAATCTTTTCAAGAGTGCAAATTCGTGTGATTTGGTAGCAGAGCGATTTGCCCGTTCCTGCCCGACAAAACACATCATGTCGTGTCATCCCACGGCTTTGATAGGTGCACCGTGCACTTGCCAATCAGGAACGGCGTCTATAGTGGATCCGTCTCGGAACGTGGTGAATTACTATTTTTATTATTTACGAGATAAATGTGTGAAGTGAATTATCTCATTTTGAATAAAAACACCATTAACACGTACGTTTAACCTTTTCAAACGGAATGACAAACAAATCCAGTGACACGAACAGAGGAGGATTGTGGTCAAGCACCCAATTTACAAGACTTGTTATATTATGGCTATATTTAGTATCAAATTCAAATTAATTTTTACTTGAGGCAGCATGACACGAAAATCTCGACTGCTATGTATCCGTTCATAGTCATATTATGGGCTCCAGATGTATTTTTACATACTTTCTAACAGTGCCTCTGTGAACAAGGTACATGGCGAAACATGGCTTCAAGCAATTACAGCTTTTCAAAAGGTGCCAAGTGTAACCTGGTTCCAATGCCACTAATAAGATGATAAAAAAAATGCAATGAGCCATAGAAGATGATGTCTTCCCTTTAAGACCGGCCGTCGATCTATTTCTAAGCCCAATTTCATTCGACATCGCGCTTACTACGTTAACCTGAATTTATTCGTGTTGGGATATCGTAGCACTTGATACGCCAGTCATTTGTTCTGCAGGGAGCACAAGATTCTTTTAGGTCACAACTAGATTGCTATCAACAGTTTTGCTATTATCAGACTTATGCTTACATAGGGCTTGTTTGAGAAATCCGTTGGGAGAACGACCACAGATTCTGAGGTAAATATGTGCGAGAAATTTTATTTCGGTAAGCGTAGGAATGGATTTTTGCCTCCCAAACAAGTCCATAGTTCTTTGGTTTTTTCTTTCGACGGTCTGCTTTCGTGAGCTGTCATGTGCAACCCAAACTTCAGGTTCAAGTTGTTTGCCCATGTGCATGGAGTATGCATACCTAGTACTTGTTTGGTAATTTCATTCTCCCAACGAATCATGCAAGTTGAAACAAAATCATTTGATCAAAATCCGTAAAAATAATCTTAAAATTTATAAAAACCATCTTAAAATTTGTAAAATCATCTAGAAATTCGTAAACTTATTTCTCCCAACGGAACTCCTTTCTCCCAATAGAGTTCCCAAACAATGCAAATATTCACATATAGTATTGGATAATGATTCGAACATTTAGGCAATAAGATATATGTATTTAGGAGAAAAGTTTCACATGACTCACCGATCAGGGTTAGATTTAATGGAAGGAGTTAATCACTCATAACATAACAGGTATCCAAATCTCCATAATAATATGCTTGTTTGACAACTTTGTTTCCCCAACGGTGCACACAAGTTGAGACAGAACCATCTCAAAATCTATAAAAAACCATCTCAAAATCTGTAAACTCCTTTATTCTAATGAAATTCCCTCATCTCAACGGAGTTCCCAAGCACACAATATGTGTTAACACTTAGGTTATGTTTGGTTTGATGGAGGGGAAAGGGAGGGGATGGATAGAAGGGAAGGGTAAGGGTGGAAGGGTATAAAGTTACCTTATTTGGTTTAGTTAGAAGGGAAGGGATGGGAAGGATTTTTAATGATATTTTGTTTGGTTTAGGAGGGGAAGGGATGGAAATTAATAACTAATTTATCATTTTACACTTATATATTGGTTTATATTTATTTACTTATACAATTTATTTAAATTAGTTTTCATTCATGAAAATTAATTACTCTTTCTATTTAATTAATTAAAATAATTAATAGTATTTTTTAGTAAAACAATTATTTAAATTAGTATTCGTTGCATTCCATGAATTTCTTCAATTTCCTTACATGTACTCAGTAGTATTCTAGGCAAGGGAAATCGAAGAGGTTGCCGCTTGGGATCGGAGAAATTGGGCGGCAGTGGTGTCCCGCCGGTAGGCATAGGACATGAGTATGCTGTTGTAGGAGTTGGCAATCTGGGCAAGGGAAATTGAAGGCAGTGCGAAGAAGATGAGCGACGGCAAATCAGAAGGAGATGAGGGTAAGAAGGGGAATAAAAAAATATTAAAGAGACATTTTAGTCCAATATTTTCAACTCCCTCCAAATTGGAGGGAACAAAAAGAAAGGGATTAAAGGGGGGAGAGAGTATCATTTTTCATCCCTTCTCCTCAAAAAATTCAAATCAAACAAAGAGAGGGTCTCGTTAAACCCTCATTCCCTCCAACCAAACACACCCTTAGTGCTCATAAATGCATTGAACGTGATTTCTTCATGCAGGAGAATCCATATGATTAACAAAGTTACAAATGACCTCGTTAATAACTTACTGGTGTGGAAACAATCAATATCGTATCTATCATTAATTTAATGCTGTGACGAACATTGATGAGGTGAGATGAGTTAACGTTTTAATGTTGTTAATTCCATATGCACTCATGAACAGAGTAAAGGGCGCGGTCGTAGCACACTTTTGAGCAACCCCCTCTCTTTCTCCGTGCAATTGTTCGCTCGTAAAGCCCATATGTTTTTTTTGGGTGAAAAAAGCCCATATGTTTTTCATCTCACGTATTGAGTTAGACTACCATTCACCCTCACACGCCTGACGAATGAATGGAGTCAACGAGCCAGTTGGTAAAGATAAACTTTGGATTAAATTAATATCAATGCTCAGTACATGTGTAATTCACAGAAAACCACACTTTTTGTGTGTGAACTACGCTCCTCTCATATAATCAAACAATAAAAAATTAACACTTTTAACGGTTAGGGTATTATTACTATGATTTAAAACATCCGGAACGCCATTGAACTCGGAAAAAAAACTTATGAACACTACTTTACGAGTGAAAAATTTAAAGAAAAATTGCACTTTAAACTCTTTCTATTATTAGTCGTTGGAATGCATGCGCATAGAACTCTTCCAACTTCTAAATTGTGTAATCATGTCATTTAATTTTAGAGTGGATCATGACTCGTTGGCTTCCCAAATTTCCAATCTTTGTGCAAATGATTATTTCATTATCCATTTTTTTATGACGAAATATAGACTGTAAAGAACTAACGTTATATACAAACTCTATTGATTATTGTGTTATTCATTTAAAATATTGTATTTTCATCCGTCATGTGAGCTGAAGGGGAAATAAAAAATTAATTTAAAAAGCACGAAACAGGTGGAAAGCCCAAAAAACAAAAGTGAAAAACTCCAGTGTGTACCTCCGTGGGATAATGGTACCCACGTCATCATAAACAGGCGGGTTTGTCATCTTGATGTTTGGCCCAAACAAAAAAAAAAAAAAAAGCAAGCACGAAAAGTAAAAACCTTATCAACCCATCATAACGAACACGCAAATATCACTTCACTTAAAATCGATAACTGAACAATGCGTAAAATGCTATAATACAACTTAAAATAAGGCGGGAAATTTGATTTTTTTTTTTTGGTGAAATCCCTGTTTCCGATGGCTAACGGGAATCAATGGCGGCGTTTAATTTGGCGTGAAGGGAACAAGGTAACTCTGAAAACGGCTCGTAGTCGTTTTCTCTTCCTTGAATCATCAATCATGCATCCAATTCTGCAGCTAGACAAGGATAGCATAATCAATCACACACGATTCCCATTGAACTCTTATCAGACTTGCCTCGCAGAATATTATACAAATCAATTTAAAGCCATCAACTTCGCAAATTGCCCGTGATTCACCACTCTCCAATTAAATGGTATATCCGACTATTGTAATGCAACCTCCTGTATGTAGTTTTGTTGCATGCTTCTTACTCACGTTTATGTACATTGCGACAAAACTCTTTTTACATACTTACTTTAACTTGTATGAAATTATTCTTTCAACAAATTCCGAAACATACACATTGGGTTTGTTTGGGAAGTCCGTTGGGAGAACGATCACAGATTCTAAAGTAAATATGTGAGAGGAATTTTATCTTGGTAAGCACAGGAATGGATTTTGGGACCAAACGGCCTTCCAAACAAGCCTATTGTGTGTTTGCGAACTTGTTGAGAAAAATGAGTTTCGTTCAGAGAGATGAGTTTACATATTTCTAAATCGTTTGATTTTTATACATTTTAAAGTAATTTTTATAAATTTTAAAATTATTTTATCTCGATTTATTTACGTTACGGAATCATGTTCCTAAGTTGTGTTGCTCCTTTATCGCCGGGTCTGCTCTCTTCACGTGATAACAGTAATGATCCAGCTATTCTCATAGATAACTGGTGGGACCCATGAACTACATGGGCGTGATATGGACGTGGGGCCACGTGTCTGCGGGATGTAAATGTAACAGAGGAAAATTGAGCGGGAAGTCAAGGAACGAATCAAAAAGACGCATGACATCGGAGACGTTGGCGCTGAAGAAATGGCATGTTTGGACACTATGACCTAAGAAAACTTAGGCCCTTCCCTTGTGATCCGTCGTCCACGTTTTCTCCCTCCATCACGGTGCTTCCTTTCGGAGGGTTGACGTATACAACTCCAATTGCAGCAGATGAGGAGGACCCGCTCTTTTGTCTCCATCACCATCCTTTCAGCTGCCTTGCATTTCTGATTCACCATTTGGAAGACAAACAGAAACGGACGCAAGGACAGAATCTCTGTCTTCACTTCCTCGCTTTCTCCTATTTCCTCTTTTTTTTTTCTCATTCCGTCCTCTCTTCCCCTTTCGATTTCTGGCAAGGCATGCTACAATGCATATTGATGAGATTTTTCTTTTCAATCTCCATGGATGGTCCCTGAGCTGCATTGACATTTTGATGAATGTGGGCGCGATCTTCTGTTGATTAGATGCGCTGACCTCTGCCGTCTTGTCGTCCTGGATATTAATATGTGATTTTGGGATCACAGATATGACTAACAAAATTCCGGAAGTGTCTCAGGTAAAAAACGTGAAATCTTCTTTCACATGAATAGATGGATCGTTTCCATCGTTAGCTTTTTTCCTTTCGCAAACGTATTCGTGAATATACATTTCATCCATGATTAGTTAAGAATGAGAAAGTATAATGTCTTAGAATATGAAAATCTTGTAATATGTGTTACGTAAGTCTGGTTTCCGTGTTTTTTAGGGAGATAGCGGTACTTCTCTGCCTTCTTCTCAGCCTGGGCCTCCAGAGCATCAGCGTTCGCGTGGTAGCAATGGCAATACGGTAATAGTTGTTGTTTGCAATTATGGGATTATCGAATGAATATGGATCCAGTGGACTTTTTCAGTCCATATGCGAGCATAAATTTGGCATTATCATCGCTGTCAAGTTTTGTGTCTCGTCAGGCTTGCCACATAGCAATGTGAAGACGTTGGCGCAAGTTGATTTAAAAATTCTATATAGTGACTCTCAAGAAAATTTTCACACGCATATCCTAACAGTGCCAACTTCGGTAACGAGAAACAAGCAAATTGGAAAGCATTCTGATCATTCTTACATTTAGTTGGTTTATATCAAGTGCATTCCCCCCGCATTCACGTTATTCCACTTTTTCCTTTCTCTCACGGAGTTAGTTGCATGTCTCAATCGTCTCCGTTCAAATACTTGTCATCCCTTGCAGATTTTCAAGAGCGGGCCACTTTACATATCTTCGAAAGGTGAGTCTTGCTCCACTTTTTTATGTGCGCTCTTCTATTGGATAATCTATTTCAGAATCAGTTACTTATACAACACTAATGATAGTCATAAGTTCTTAAGAAAATGGAGAAAATGGATGGGTTTAGTAATGTTCCTTTCCCTTTGCTTGTTCATTAACATATGACAATACATGCAGCTGCACTCTTCTACACTTTAGAATGACATCTGATGATTTATACACCTCGCTAGCGAGAAAAGAAAACCTTAATTGAATACCAAAGGATAGGAAAGCTATGAAGAAAAAGTCAAGCAACCATTAGTTGCGGATTGCATAGGAGAATTCTAAGGCAATTCAGTAGATATTTGAACTATGGCAAGGGAAGGAAACTTAGATCCAAAGATAGTGGCATTCCTATATGCTGCAAATTCAGCATTGTACAGTCCGTTCTCTTTGCTTCTGCTTCTTTAGTCCTTCCCAAACCACCTGTTGTTAACTAGGAAGGATGGGATAGGTGTGGGTAGTGACTAGGGTTCAAACCCTCTTGATTTGATCCTATGATTTTTTTTAAATATCCTTATTTTTTGAATTCCTGATGTGTAGGAATTGGTTGGACATCTTGGAAGAAACGGTGGTTTGTTTTAACCCGCACTTCACTGGTTTTCTTCAGAAGTGATCCTGTAAGCATTTTTGTTTTGGCATCTACTTTGTTTATTAATATGTCTATGGACTCATTCTTAGTTTTCTAGAGTAGAAATATCTAATGCTCATAGACTTAGAAGTTTTGGGCACCTTAGGTGACAGAAGGCTAACAGCTTGATTCGGAATTGAAATAAATTCATATTTGTCGTGCATTTATACTATTAAGTTCTGATCCCTCTAGGTAAAACAAGGCTAATAGCCTAATCGAGCTTGGGAGTGGATCTGTATTCGTCTTTAAAATATTTTCTACTGTCCCTATCATTTTTTTTCAAGCAGCTGTAATAAATACTTCCCATAGCTTTCTTGTATAAGAGCCCCTTGAGGATGCTTTTCTTCTTGTACGACCATGCCTCTTTCTTTTTATTTCTTTATCATTTCTTCTTCTTCTTCTTCTCAGAATGTTGTTCCTCAAAAGGGGGGTGAAGTAAATTTAACGCTTGGTGGCATTGACCTCAACAATTCAGGCAGGTTAGCTGTTGTTTAAATGCTAGAAATCATTAGCATTCTTATCCTCTTCATAATTGAACATAGAGGAACTTGTAAAGTGTATTGATCATTGGAAAGTTACTGTCAAATTTTGTAGCGTTGTTGTCAAAGCAGATAAGAAACTTTTGTCTGTGCTTTTTCCTGATGGACGAGCTTTTACACTTAAGGTGCTTACCCCTCTCTCTAATATCTTTTCTCCTGGAAATTTCCTTTCTCCTTGACGAATTATTGACACTTTGTGTTGAATTATATTTACATGACATTTTATATAAAGGATGCCTTGAAAATGATTGCCTGAGATTTTTTTTTTCATGATTTGTCTATACTTGCGTTGTATATTGCAATTTCATTGTTAATACATTGCCAAGTGCGCGTGTGTGCTGAATCTGAAATTTAACACATATTGAGATAAAGATAAAATAAGAAATGAAAATATGCATATTATTCTTTTTTGGGTACTCGATGGTTTTATTTATTGCTACTGCAGGCTGACACTGCAGAGGATTTAGATGAATGGAAGACTGCACTTGAGAATGCTTTGGCCCAAGCCCCGGGTGCTTCTGATGTAAAGGGGGAAAATGGTATCTTCAGGAACAATCAGACTGATTCAATTGATATTTCTTTGGACCAGTGTATGCTCTTGTTATAGTTGTGCCTTCTATATGTTGACTTCACAGTTCATGTCCTGTGCAAACACTATGTATGTTGCACATGATCTGTGTACATACCTCACAAAATTCAGCTGTCACCATGCTAATATTTGTTGAAACAGATGATGCTGAGTTCTGTTTTTTTTCTGGTATGATCAATGGTGTGCATGTTTAAAACATATCTATGTAATGGCACTTGGCAGTAATGTTGACTTTCATGTCTTCCAGGTTGCATGAAAATAGATGGACATTTGATTATCTCTTTGTATACCTGTGTTGTTTCTGCTGTGTTATATTTATGTCCTTAATCCATTTTATCAATTTTCATTTCCTGATTGACCTTTATAATGTCTGCCTAATACTTCCAGTGTGAATTTTTCTGTGAAGTTGTTTGTTTACTGCGGTAAAAATCTGTCATTTGCTTTCTTTCCTGACACATTTGCTGAACTCGTACAGTGAAGGATGTTGAACCAGAAAAATCTACAGTTATTGGCCGGCCAATTTTACTTGCTCTGGAGGATGATGATGGAGCTCCATCTTTTTTGGAGAAAGCCCTCAAGTTCATAGAAGAGCATGGTGGGTTTTATGTTTCCGTTTCTTTGAAAAATTCTTTTTGTTATCACGTTATGATGATGCATCATAAATGGCATTTTATGCTAAGTGCACAGCTGTTCCTCCTCTAACGTAATTCTTTTGGTTAACAGTGAGGATTGAATCTTATGTTTTTCTTTTTGTAAAATACCTCCACTAGATAACACTCCACAGTGTCCTGCTGCTGGGTGTGTTGATGCTTACTTTGGTAACTTGTTGCAATGAATAGCTTTAACCTAATTTGTATATTGAATTCCCGATGTTACTTGTTGACAATGTAAAGTGCAGAGTTAGAATCACCTCATCAGTGAAAAGTTTAAAAGTAACTACCAGCCAATATGGTGATTTGCATAAGTTGGACACCTTAGATGTCAGCCGTGTCCATTAACTTCTCTTTTTATGCTTGTGAGCCTTAAGTGGGTTAGCAACACTTCATGCTTTTGACTTTTATTTTGTGATGGGAAAACAAGATTTTCAACTGAATATCTTCATGTTCTTCCAATGAAACTTTAATATCAGGGTTGTTTTATTATTGAGGGTGAGGTGATGGTAGGGGATTTTGTTGTAAATTTATATCAGTTATTTGCACTGAATCATTAGGACCCCTTTTTAGCATTGTTTACACATGACATGAGTTGTTTTTCATATGTATCTTATTAATATTGTAAGACAGGGGTCAGCGTTGAAGGAATCTTGCGACAAGCAGCTGCTGTTGATGATGTTGAATATCGAGTTCGGGAATATGAACAGGGTCAGTACTTTTCCTTTGCACAGCCTTTGATTCTATGCTTTTCTCTAGTTATGTCTGTTATAGTGTGCTTGCATTTTCTTTACATTGTGTTCTGAACTTTATTCATAAATGGCCAACTGTATTGAGGTCTCACCTTATTTCAGGCTTTGCCATGCAAATGTTCTGAGAGATTTGAGGATTGTTATATACTGAATGTCCTTCCTAAAATATGTCAGTTAACGGGTTGTCATATTGGAATCCCTGGAATTTCCCCAAATCTCCATGAGTCTTGAGCTGCATAATAATATCCATTGGGAGTATTAAGTTTTCAATTTTTCCTGTCACATACTTCTTTGATACTTTTCTAATCATTGATCAAGTCTGCTGTTCTTTTAATATGGCATACGGATGCAGGAAGAAAAACTGAATTTTCTTCTGATGAGGATCCCCATATTGTTGCGGATTGTTTTAAGGTACCTTCATATAAACTGAGCATCTAGTTTTTTTATGGAGGAATCTTACATACTTTATGACACACTTTTTCAGTATGTACTAAGGGAATTACTTTCATCTCCAGTCCCTGCATCTTGCTGCAACGCCCTGTTAGAAGCATGCCGTAAGTGTCTTTTTTCCCCATTCTTCTCTATATATAATATGATAATTAGCTACTTACTAAAGACTTGCATTGTGTTTGGAATAAATCTTAAACTTTGTAGAAGTTAACTGATTTTCATTTTTTCGATTGCATTTTAAAGTTATTGGGTTCAATTAGATAGTTGCCTTGCAATAATGCTCTTCTTTAATCTTGAAGATAGGATAAAGAAGCCCTTTGTCACTGAATTAATTCTTAACAGTGAAATCCACATCTTTTACTATTTATTACATTTAGGCAAGATAATTTTATAATATGGGATTTAATGCAATTGAATGTCATTTTCTGATTGTTCTAAACTCTTGCTGGCAATAGGGAGGAACAGGGGAGGATGTTTTAATACCTCTCCCTGACTACACTTGTATTTTGTTGATTTCTAAACCCCCTCTGCCGAGTCTGAGTATAGAGAATTTGAGCAACTAAAGAAATTTCTTATTAAATCATTCATGGCATTCTAATTAGTTGATTGAAATAAGTTATAACATCATAAGAATGTCTTAAAATTGAATTAGAACAAAGAATGGTTCATGTCTTCATGATTCAAAGGAATGACCAGGGTTGATTTTCTTTTAACTTTGGAAATTGTCATATTTACTAGGAGCTGATCGTTCTGGTAGGATTTCTGCTATCCGTGCTGCAATATGTGAGACTTTCCCTGAACCAAATCGCCGTTTATTGCAAAGGTATTTGATTATTGAATTTACTGCCCCAATTACTTTCCTTTAGGGCAAACACAAGTAATATTTATACCAGATTGAAATCTCAGTTACCATGAAAGTTCAAGCTACTAGTGAATGGGATACAAAAATAACTGGAATGTGAATTTATTTTTCTCATTGAAATAATGATGGAGGATGTCGTTGTGATACCATGCCTATGTATTGGTTGGTGACGTATACTCCTTATGGTGCAGACATTTAGCCTAAATGGGTCTTTGTGATTAACGTTGTGAATAATGGAAGCTAGTCAGTATATTCTATAACTATAATTAAATTTCATTTGCACTGACAAGAAATTACACTATATATTTCCTTGATGTAATCCAATTATCTTTTATCATGTAAAAATTAATTTCATTTTCAGAATACTCCAAATGATGCAAACCGTGGCTTCCCACAAAGGTGTGAATAGAATGAGTTCCTCTGCTGTGGCAGCTTGTATGGCACCCTTACTTCTTCGTCCCCTTCTAGCTGGGGAATGTGACATTGAAAATGATTTTGATGTGGGTGGTGATGGTTCTGTTCAACTTCTACAAGCAGCTGCTGCAGCTAACCATGCCCAAACGATTGTTATAACCTTATTAGAAGAATTTGACAGCATATTTGGGGTAACTTTTATTTATTTTATATATATTTATTGCATGATAACATTGTGTAATCGATAAGCTGACCTCATCTAGTGGAATGAGGCTTTGTTGTTGTTATATATTTTATTGCATGGCTTTTGTTTATAATGTATGTGTCCATGACAACACATGCGAGTTGCATCAGTCTTTAGCTACAGATTTTGTCATTACCTTCATTTAAGTTGTCCCTATCGTGCTTTCTTCCTTGCCCACATAAGAACCGGGGATCTTTTCATTCATTGGATTTTCAAGTGTGCCCTCATTAGAGCACATAATTAGATGCTTATGAAGTACGGCTTGCTTTTCTGAATAGGCTATTCTCATGGTGAACTCTGCTTCAGGTGGATCTTTTCTGAATATGCTATTTCTTGGATCAGCTTTTATATGACATATAGTATTATGATTTCTCTCTCCTCAAGGGACCTTTCAACATTAAGTGTCCTATCAAATTAGAAATTAATAGCAAAAGGGTAAACAACGGTGTAAATCTTCTATTACTTTAGGCTCCATGAAGATGATTTGCACTATGCCTCTGACTCCATGCTTCTTTCACTATTTTATTTATGAATAATCTTCCCTTTTATCTTTTTGTTGCTGTTATTATGGTTCTAGGAGGAAGCAGCTGGGTCCCCAGGCATATACTCTGATTCTGAAGAGAGTGGATCTGGGAGCGAGGAGGGTACTGAAGATGATGAATCTTATGATGATGATGAGTGTGATGAAGAATCAATACAAGAGTCCGATCCAGAAGCAGAGGGCAGCGAGACTGAAGACTCAGAGGGCAATGATGATAAGGTTTCTGTCCCTTTGATTTATTTCGTGATAATTGGAAGAAAATGTAGCAAACTGTTCTGTAGCTCTGGAAATTATATAACCCATTAACAAAGACTCAGCCAATTGGCTTTGTGCTGGAAAGAATTTTCCAAATACATCATGTTTTATTGGACCAAAAGGAGAAATGTTATACATTAAGTTTTCCCATACAGTACAGATGTAGTAAAGGAAATAAACGGAAGTCTGGAAAATTTTTTATGGCACCCTAAAATAACTTTTACCTCTAACAGGTGTTCCTTTACCACTTCAAGGGATCTTTAGCCAACGCATTGTTGTCTAACAACATCTTCCCTAGCCATTTCCCAATTGAGTTGGCGCCTCTTTGGATTAGTTTTCCTTGCTTTTTTTCCCTTTCGTAAAAAGACCAAACTTGTTTTTTTATTATAAAGTACCCTTTATTAGAAAATAAAGCTTTTCATTTATTATAACAAAATGAAATAGCTTTACCCTTGGTTTTTCTTCTGCTGAAACTCTTAAAGGTGCCTTTCCAATTCGACCTCTTACCAAACACTTTAACTTTCACGTGTAAGATAATGGTTATTTGGATCTTACTAAATGGTTAGTCTCATTTTGTTCATCTTAATGCACTTATGGTGCTGCAACCTGCATCCTTATACCTTCATGTCATATAAAATAATTATTTGTCCTTGGTAATATTTCACTGTTTATATGATAGGATACTAGTTTATTAGTCTATTTTAATTATTTAATTTTAATAATTTATATGTAGCGCGTTAGTTTGTGGAGTCTGTTGTTAGTGAGTGGGAAGTTAGTTGTTTAGTTAGTGGGAGTTCATGTTCACGAGTTTAGGAGAGGTAGTTTCATTTCTGGTCTATAAATACACCAGCCCTATGTAAACACAGCATGGATGAATGAATGAGAAAATATTGTCTGAGTATTGGAGATTCTCCTTTCTCTATGGCTTCTATAATCCCTTATCAGTGAGATACTTGCTGTGAAAGAGTGTAGGAGAGATTAATAAGCTTTCTAGATTATGGGAGCTTACCATTATATGATTTTTCTCTGGTTTTGGGGGAAGGGAACATGGGAGGAGAGCGGAAGTGTGAAACTGCCCTCCCTATCCTAATTTCTTGACATGTGCAGAACTGTGATCATTCAAGGTCAGATGTAAAATCCTCAGGTGACAATGATGATCCTAAAGTCAACCAGATATCATCACAGCGAAGTGAAGTCTCACTATCTCAGGACGTTGACATCAAGATCCGTGAAAATCTGACGAGTTCAACCGAGACAGCTTGTGCAGAGAAGTCCAGCACACCTGCTAACATAGTTGAAGTTGTTTCCACAGAACAAAGTACAGCACATGATTTAAGTTTTCCTATTGACAACAAATCAATAGACATATCTGATGATCCAGCACATGCTTCGAGCTACACATTATTGGGACGTGATGCTGTGAGTGCATTCGTAATGTATCTTTCTGATCTTGGCATTTATTCATTTCTTACGTGCCTACAACCGGCCAAAACTCAACTGACAATGAAATTTTATGTCCATTTACTCTCTTCCCTTTTGGAGCCTATTTATGTTGATATTATGCTACCAAGTCCCAGTTAATTTTTAATTCTTTTGTAATATGTCCAGGCAATGAAGAATCTTGCCATGGAAACTGCCGATTCTTCTACCAATGCGTGAGTAATTCGCATACGTTGACCGCTAATTTATCCTCCTCTGGTCGCTTTGCGGCTCCAATTGTATCTATTCACTGCTGTTTAGAAAAGCTGGGGAACAGAAAAATTAGAGAAAAGTGAGGAAGAACATAGATATATTATAAACAGTAACATTTTATAGAACAGTCTGTACTCCTCCTTATTTGCGAACTTTTAGCAGTCCACCCCGTTAATTTTATTGATGCCAGACCATGATGTGTTACTTGTGCTGACCATCAACCCAGAGTAAACATCTCTGACTAGTTTCTTCATCTTTACTGATCTATGTTTTTAACCAATCGTAGAGCTGAAATCGAGAATCTTGAAGCCATCAAGGTGGGATTGCAAAAACAAATCACGGAGGAGGTAAGAACTTGATTTTCTTTCTTGATAGTTGATATGAGCATAAGTATTATTTGTTGGCAATTTTCGATTGTCCATTCTACTTTCTGTTGTAGTCTAACGCAAACCTGCAATCTTATCTGGAAAAACAAAAGCAATCCATGCATGGGCGTCGTCTGGCTCTTGAGCAAGATGTAAGTTCATTACACAAGCATATAATTAATTATTTATATAAATTTAGATTTTGTTCTCTAAATTTTTATTTTTACAGGTTGCTAGACTCCGGGAACAGCTGCAAAGGGTGAAGAATTATGGGGCAACTGTAGAAGCAGGAAATAGATCCTCTTTCAATTCAACCAGTGATGAAAAGGTTATTCTATCTCATTTTTAAGTGGTTTTTTGAGCACGCATCAAAATACTAATAAAAAAACCTGCAATAGACCAAGGCAAACCTTGAGGAAATAGCTCTCATAGAAGAAGCTTTCACCAAGTTACAGCAGCGGATTGATGATTTTGGCAGGCGGTTTAATTTACAACATCAGCACACTTCAAATCAAGAAACAAAATTGTATGTTAGTCACTTATGACCTTATTTCTGTATATCCTTTTGCTCACACTTTTAAAATATTATATTCCTAATTGGTTTAACCTTCATAATGAAATTTGTAAGCAATACTACTTTTCCACACAAAAAAAAGTAATTCAGCACTTGTAAATATTGTATATTGGGAGGAATGGCTGTTTTTTTGGCATATGTTTGTTTGCACTTGATTCTCTCTCTCTCTCTCTATCAGTTACAAGATTAAAAAAATTCCTTTCTTTATGGGAAAACTTTGACAGGAGGAATAAGCTGGATACTGAAGATGCAGTTACTTTTCAGTCTCAGATTGAAAGGTCAGAAAACAAGGTAAATTTAGAATGTCATCCAAGAATATGCATCATTATGGTGATGAAAGACGATAGAGAACACACAATTTGATGACATTGTTCTGCTCCCACGCAATAGAATTTTGACTTGTATACATATAAATTCTGGAAGTGATGCCCATTCACTATCCGACTTTCTACATTTATAACTGTTATATAACTATTTTATATGCGAGCGGAGAGATGAAAGAAGATTTGGGATAACTTTAGAAAAAAAATGATTAAATAAAATGCTCCAGAATGCAGATTCTAGTACCAAGGATTTGTATTATAAAGCCTCATCTGGCAGAAAATTAAATATGATAATTTCTCAAGCTACTAGTATATTCTAATATATTCATATCTTCCTCGGAAACCAAAATGTCAAAATTTGAGTGATTTTCATTTATTTACCATCTTTTGAAGCTTTATAGATATTGAATTTGCATATAATATTTTTAACCTTTGGGTGTTTGGTGCAAAAGGACGTTCAGTTTGGTGGAATCGAAAGTGATAGTCAGAATTTATTGAACAGATTTCCACCTCAAGCTACTTCCAAAAAAGTTGGGGCAAAGGCTGAGGTATGTTTCATGAATTTGTGATGAATCAGCCTCCTTTGTTTATTGTGTATTCAGTATAATATGTGCAAGAGCAGTGGATAAGAAGCCATCCCTAGGCGAAACCAGAAAACGCCATTTTACATGGCACAACAGGCAAACTGAGGGCGAGGCGAGCTAACCTATTCTCTTCAATAACTGCATCAGGTATCAAACTTCACTACTTCTAGACTGACGAAACTGTCCACCAGACTAAACTTTTTGAAGGAGCGTCGAAATCAAATTCAGCAATCACAGCCATCTCTCAATGACAAGTCTCGAGGACCAGAAACTTATTCTGTATCAAACCCAGAAAAGGGTAGGCCCATGGACAGTTACCAGCCATCCCCAATTCCAGATAAAGGTTCAGGCACAGAACCCCAATCGCTCCAAAGTTCAGAAAAAATGAGAAAATCAGAGAGCCAGTCCACCCATCATCTAGATAAATGGAATCAAAATCAATCCTCGGAACGAGGAAGGTCCGAAAGCCACCAGTCTTGCAGTGTGGATAAAGGTCGATGATTGGATCGCCATTTTTATGGTACAAAGGACGAATTTCAGATGATCCAAGGCCATTGCAATCATTCAGCTTTGTTCTATACGTGGCATTGCTTATATCTTCCACAATGTTTTGAGCCGGTTGATAAAGCAGAATCAGGAGAGAACTCGTTTGATAAGGTTGACGCAGGGGCCTACGTTTAAAACGAATGCAAAAAGGAAAAAAAAAAGGTCCATTTTACTTTAATTTAGGATGTACAAGGCACGGTTCAACGTAGTGATTGATTTTTGCATTTATAGTACAGCACTGTGGTTTTGTTATTTGTGATCACATTACCACCATGGTAAATGCAATATTGCTAGTTTCTTGGTATATGAAATGCAGATTAACCTTGGTCCTACCTCCTACCTTCCTCCGTATGATATACTCTTAAATAAAATTCACGCGGCTTGATTACATGATGCCCTAATTTCAGCCTTAGGGACGGTAATAATGACGTCATGATATAAAAATGATTATTCAATCGAAGCCGTAAATTCAATTTATGTCAATCTTGTAGGCAAAAAAAAAAAACTTGTATCAATTTCAACTGGAAAGTGGAAGCCTTCCGAAAAGAATAGTAACTCTAAGCTATTTGTTTTTCATCACCCAGTAAGTGATCCTTTTTAATCCCGGTCAAAATTCCTCGAGCAACTTCCTCACTTGTTCGGGGGTCACAAATAACACCACGGTAAATGGTCCCTGTCTTGATATTGTGGGAACAAATCCCTAGTACAAAGCCATAGGTCCTTCAGCCTTAGTGTCTTGAAGGCATAATCCAAGGCTCCACTATACGTTGGGGTTGCCCCTGCCTCAAGATTCATGTTCATCACCCTCGTCTTTATCACATCTACCGGATTGGACGCCACCGCCGCCGCAAACCCCGCCGCGAAGCTTGCCGTGACGTGGGTCCCGAGGCCATCCTTCATCAGCCCCTTTTCCAGAATCATCTCCTTTAATTGATCGTAACAAGCCAGTTGAGAAGCTGTCACGATCATTGCACGGTTCACCGTGAGAGCAGAACCCCGCCACAGGCTAGCAATTCCTTCCTGCGCGCGACTGCCCCGAACACGCTTTTATAACGGCGTCGTTGAGCCATCTGAAGCCGACCATTGGCTTGCATCCGGACCATGGCCACATCAGCAGGTTTCCCAATGGCTGCACCTATCCTGCCAGCGATTAGCCCCGCAGCTACCATTCGGGTCAGGAGCATCTTGCCCGTATCTGGATCGCCCATTTGTGTTTGATCGCATCGTATAGACCCATACGGGTAGTGGAATAGAGTGCTTGGCAGAGCACTGTGGCCGATACGCCGGAAAACAGGGCAGCGACGCCTTCGGACTGCACAATGCCAACACCAACCGATATGAGTCCACCGCGAGGCTGAAGACCAAGTGTGGCCGGAGGAGCAATCATTGCCAGAGAATGTGAGTGAAAGGCATAAGCTGGACGCAGATTCTGTACTGGAACAGAGTGTTTCTCGCCCTAAAGCTGCAAGCGAGCTTTGATGAGATCGAGTGGATGAGTTGCGCAGCCGGCAACAGTGGAAGCAATGCCGCCTTCAACAAATCCTTTGAGATCCATGTCGAGGGATGTAAATTTGTTAATGCTGTCACTGGAAAGACTTGACTTTTTATAGTACTCTGTTCAAAATCAGATCCTGCTTCCTCAGATCTGATCCCCCAACAGAGAATGACAAAACGTGTCACGTTTTTGGGATTCATAAGGAACGAGCATTTGAGTTTAGGATGCAGAGTTGAGGAGTTGTATTGTGTTTATATGTGAACTGTTTTAGTTCCCCGATTTTTCATTTAAGACGAATTGGCGAGCCGCAATAACAATGCCGCCAACCAATATACCCCTAGTACGTATTATGAAACTAGGGCAACGCAACCCCTCCCTTTTTATTAGAATAATACTGATCATTCATCCTACTGATCATTTCGTCGCAATAGCTAGATGTCATTGTGCTTGTTTGGGAACACCGTTTTCCCAACGGTACAAGCAAGTCAAGACAAAGCCATCTTGAAATCTATAAAAATCATCTCAAAATCCATAAAAACCATTTTGAAATCCATAAAATCATCTAGAAATGCGTAAACTCCTTCCTTCCAACGGAGTTCACAAACGCACACATTGCCATTACTCATCTCTAATTAATATAATTTCTAATTAATTAATTTAATTATATAAGAAATTTAATTAATTATGGTGAGTGTGCCATTTTTTCCCCCTAAAATACCTTGCCTTAGGCTGATTCAATGGCAGACTGGTCTTTGGCCACTATCATTGATTGTTACAAAATAAGGGGACCTAGAACCTTGTTGAAATTGGAAAAATGAGGGTTGCTTTCATCCGTAAATGAAAAAAAAAAGGAGTTTTTCTAATTAATCCTCTTGTTTATCCAACTTCATTGTTTTCCTAACTTTCATTTTTGCTTGAAAATACTTTTTTAAAAACGTTTAAAATAATTTTTTGAGAAGATTTTCCATGTGTGTGCTTGTGACATTTATGAATTTCCATCTAATGAACATTACTCACCTTATAAGATACGGAAGTGCATTATTACTAAATGATTGTTGAAAGAACGTTAACCGATGTAGTTTAATAAAACGATAAACATGTTAATGAATCCTACATTTATGCCCCTTTTGGCACGATGACCCTTTGGCATGATGAAAGAGATTTCACGAAAGTGAAATTGGACCTGAAGTGGAACTGTAAGAGATTCAAAGTGCATTGAAAGAGGTTGGGAAAAAATAGTGCATTATTAGATGTACAAATAGTGAAAACCCCTTGCCGTATGAGAAAATTATGGTCACCTATAGCCATGGAATTTACAAATTTTGGCATCAGACTAAGAGATTGACTACATGAACCACATAACATTAATAAAGAAACAAGCATATGAATAGCCATTGAAATGGAATAGTAAATCAGGTTGACGGGGCAAGGAATACTTGACTCAACAGAAGTATTATCCGATACAATTGTTATTTCAGTAAACTTAATTCTTTTTGTATAAACAAATTATTACACGCTTATCAATGTACAACAATGCAAAAGAACGTGTGTGACTTGATTCACAGACAATTGAAATCAGACTTCTTTTGAATCACTTACAAATTCGTGCGTATTTGAGAATCCGTTGGAGGAGTGATTTTACGTAAATCGAGGTAAATATGTGAGAGGAGTTTTGCCTCGACTTGTGTGCAATGTGGTTTGGGAATGGTTCCCAAACAAGCACAAAGTGGCAAAAGCACAGATGAAGCACTCTTCACTGCAACTGCTTCCACAAAATGAGAAAATAAAATGTTGTAGCAGAACCTGATGGACAGTGGACGACAAGCAGACAGAAGCATTGGAACTGAACTGCAAACAGGTTCAGTTAAACACAAAATTCGGAGCATGAAAAGGCTTGAGGGCAGACCAAATGGGTGTACAAGTATAGATGCACCACCAGCAACTGAAATACAACAACCCAAACCTAGAACATGGAATCGAATTCTTTCAATACATTGTCATCTTGCAGATTGCATGTGGCGATAGAGCCTTGCGCTGTAACAACAGAGTTCCAGACAAAAATTCAGAGGCAAAATCAGAAATACGTAAAGGGGAGCAACTTCAAGTTTTGAAAGCATCAAAGAACAAGAAAATGAATAACACCCAGCACCAATGGTAGAAAAGAGCTAGAAAAAATCCTCATCACTCACTCCATATCTCCTACCTTCATAATTCAATATGATATTAATTCATATATGTTTTTCCATTGTCTATCAACTAAAGGATAATCTATGGAGCTCATCATGAGCATCCCAAATGATATAAGGCTGTACTTGCACTCCAACTACAATAACTTGTTTGGGCTGCCAGCATTTAAACTCAATGCCAAGCATCTCTGTCTTCTTTCAATTAAATGGGTTCTTACAGTGAATGCTAGTAGCCAGACTCAATTTTTAGCTGGAAAGTAAGGATCGGAGATCATTGACGCACAGAAACAAAAGGGCAGCACCAAATTTACCGAGGACTGAGAAAATGGTAATGGCACAAAGTCACGAATAAAAAACAATAAAGCTTAGAAATCAACTTGTCACCAGGTGTCAGTAATAATTAATTAGATTTAGGTACAAACATAAAAGAGATAGACCGAATCATACATCTCAACTGCTGCCAGAACTTCCCATACTGCATATAATAGAAGACTTACCTAGTTTGCCCTGTTTGTCTGGTTGGCAGTCTCCTTTTCCTTTATAATCATAACAGGGCATTGAGCATGGTGGGCGCAGTAGTTGCTAACACTTCCCAGGAACATCCTGCAGCAGAAATCATGTCACTCGTGGCATATAAAAAAAATCATGTTTATTGTAGCTAACAGGCTACTTATTGAAGGGTTTTCTAACTTTTAATGGTCCATCCTTTTAATTAAAGAAATCACATAATCTAAAACCAAAATTTGTAATACTAGAAGCAACGAAAAAGGGGAGAATGGCATTGGCGCATAGCTTTAGTTTAAAGTGGCCTGGGAGCATCTTCCAAAAATGGTTTGTTAAAGTTTCAAGTTTTCGGACAAAACAAGATAGGAATGTTGAAAGGACAGGACCGTTGAAAAGATCAGTTATAGAATGGACATATTGCACCAAATTATACACATACCAATACAGGATGGTGGACTCCCGACTTTAATATTACCTTAAAAAAATCGATAAAAACAGAGAGCATTTTGCCTGGGATAACATTACATGAGGGGAAAACGAAAATCATAGGTGATAGATTTTAGAGAAGTTAAAATCCATGGAAAAATTGCAGCACGGTTTATGCTAACTTTTTTGCAGCTTTTAAAATTTTATAACTAGTTAGCTAATACTACCTCTTAATGGGACCAAACGCACGAGAACCCATTACAAGCAAATCAGCATGCACATTCTGGACAGCTTCACAAATTTTGTCCTTCGGATCTCCAACAACGACAAGGGTTTTGACATTCACCTACAGAAGTTTCGTAGACTAAACACTTTTACTCGTGGGCCGAAAAGGCAGGAAAGAAAGGAAGAACCGAAGAATAATACACAATAGTGGTGCCATTATTCATACACACGTACTTAAAATGTTAATTATTTAAGGTGGCGGCGGCTGGATATCCATTTGGGGCTTGTTTGGAAGCTATTTTTAGAATAGCTTTTACAGATTTCGAGGCAAAACTTAGGTTTTGGAGAATAGATTTTAGAAAAATAGCTTTTACAGATTCCGAAGCAAAACCTGTTTTGAAAAGTGATTTATGTTTGAGAAGTTATTAACTTTTACGGATTCCGAGGAAAAAAATTGTTAGGAAAGAAGAAAGAGAAAGGATGAAAAATAGGAAAGGGGAAAGAGAAGTAAAAAAAAGTAGGAAAAAGGAAAGAGAAAGAAAGAAAAAGTAAGAAAGA
>JANTPZ010090381.1:0-28195 GCA_025593235.1 Vachellia pachyceras | reverse complement strand
TAATCCAAGTGAAACTTGTAAGCTAAGATTCGAACCCTAGCTACAAAGTTACCAATATTTAGTATTTGACAGTATCTTGAACATGATTATTTTGAATACAAGGGTACATTGCTTCGAAAAAAAATCCAAATAAAACTTTCTAGGAAAAAAGATTGAACAATGAGAATTAAATTTAAAATAGTGGAACAACAAAGTATCTTATTTTATTAAATGGAGTCGGCTACATGGATCATACGACTACTATACTTTATCAACAACCAAATTTTTAAATAGATTATTAACATAATAATCTGTCCCAATGACTTCATTTTGAAAAAAAGGATGAGTTATATAATTATATTTAAAAATGTTTATAATTTAAAGATTAGAGTACCCTTTATTTCATTAAATAATATTTTTATTCTCATGTCTAAATTAATAATGACCAATTTTCCCATATGCGTATGTGTGTGAATTAATGTACACAATATGAGATAACCCACGTTATTAATTGAATATTTGAAAATCCGAAAAATGTTCATTGGGAAGTTCATCTACATTTCTATAATAATGTTTTGGGCCTGAAGATCTAATTTTAGCTAAAACCCAAATCTGTTAAAAAAAAAAGGATGATGATGTTACGGGTCCAAGTAAAAAGTATGTTCAAACATTCAAAGCTTTTTTTAAATGGGCCCATAGGCCCAATGAATGCCTCATCCTCACAAAAGTCATGAACGATACAGAATTGGGCCCAAGATCTAGTCCCTTGATAGAATAGAAGGCAAGGATCCTGTTCAAACGCCCGGTTGGGTTTAGCGGAACGGACGGGCTTTTTACCATATGGTGAATTGAGGTTTGAATCGTTATTGAAAGAGGTACTTACATTTTTTTAATGCATGGAGGCTGTCATCTCTTATTCATCTTTCTCATTTTCTTCTCAGAATTACATATCCACTGTTAGATAAAAAAATGGATGGCTCACATTTATTGTTTTATAAAATTATTATAAATAGAAATAAATAAATTTAAATCTTTAAATATAATCTACATAATTTATAACACCAATACATACAAAATTAAAAAATTTAATTTATAAAATATTATATCAAGAGTTTTATAAAGTATTAAATCTGAAGTATCTATTATTTAACCTAAGCATGAAGATGGAATTCTAAGAATAAAATGAGAAAGAGAAAAACGAGGGAATATACTTTCTAGTAACCTAGTAGTGTGTCTAACATGATTAATTAATTTAATAGATAATAAAAATACATGTATTTAATTAAAAAGGTATCTAAGTAAGAGTCCATTCATTTTCATAGGAGACAATGATTCTCAGAATAGAGGATGGTGGGATCATCAAACTGAAACTATTAGTATTGCTCTGTATTTTAATACAAAAATTCGGACAATTCTACCCTTTAAAAGGATTAAAACTTATTATTTAAAATTACATAAATTTGAAATTAGAATAAGGGCAAACTTTATAAATATCAAACAAGGGTGGTACCATCCAATAATTGATGTTTCCACCTTGGATCAATCCACAAATATCTTTGGGCAAAAATCCACACATATCTGCGTCCATGGATTATTTATATCTTAAAATTGAATTTACATACAAAAATTCAATGAAAAAATTATTTAAAAATAGGTACAGAAATGTGCATTTGATCCATTAATTTTGAAGTGGGTCTTGTTCTAAGTTTTCTACAAAATATAAGAAAATGACAACTAAAATAATCCCAATTACTTTTATCATTCTTAATGTAAGACTCATTTAAATAATTCGATTAGGTTAAAGAAATTAGCTAAGTTAGATAATATAACATATTTTTTAAAAACATTATTATCATCTTCCTTAATTCTTTCCATCCCTTTCTTTCTTAATTATTGTTGAGGAGGAATAATAGGGATAATTTTAAAAAAGATTGAGAAATATGTGAAATAAATTTATATGTAGAACCAAGGTCAACTTTATAATTAAATCATATATTAAGGAACCGAGGAAAATATTTTAGGGAGAAGATACGAAAATACATTTAAATATATGAATCTTAATTCAATATCCCAAAAAATGGCCTAATTATGGTGAAGTCCTTGTGGACTAATATGTGATTAGATTTTGTAGCAAAGTTCTCTAAATCAAAATGTTCATAATTTGAAATATGAAAAAAGAAATGACAATAAAGTTTTGATAAATAACAGTTTTAACCTATGAAATGACAACAATTAATGCAATGAAAACTAATTTTACGGAGGATAAATGGTCATTTCAAAAAATAGTCTTTAAAGTCCTTATATGTTTTTATTTAGTAATCTCTACCAAGTTACAATTAATTAATTAATTGATAATAGAATGCAAGTGATAAAAATGATCGAAAATTATAGTTCGTTCAACGGTATTTTTTCGTAAAATAAGATAATCACTTTCATATATTTACCTCAACATACATAAAGTATTTCTCTACCGATTTCTAAATGGATCCATCATTATTATTGTTGTTGGTGGTGGTGGGTCAATATAACAAGAAGTGCGATGTTGATTGGGATTCAATTATGTAAAAACATGATAAGGGAAGTGGAGCCTTGTTAGATCATGCATTATTGCATTACACTCTTTATATGCCCTTAATTATTTTTTCCAACTCTAATGAATTAATTATTCTATTGTAAAAGCCAAAGTGACGCATGATTGTTTAGAAAAGCTTATTTACTCTCTAAAAACACATTCAATATTATTTTTCCGCAAAACGAGATGATCTCCTCCACATATTTACCTCAATTTACGTAAAAGTACTTTTCTACCGCGTTTCCAAACGGACACTAACTTGTTACAAGAATTTACATTCTATGTAGTATTCAGCATCGTAATATTATTTATGGTGCATTTAATATTTTGATATTATTTTTTGGGCGTGACAAACACCCTAGATGTTATGATCAAGTGATATCCATCAACTTGATGTTATTATAAATAATATTGAAGTGTTCGAAGCATAAAAAAAATAACAACGAGATGCTAGATGCAATTGAAAAATAACATCACGGTGTTATATGTTAATTTACCTTTATTGTTTTATGTTGATTTATTTTTCTCCCTTGAAACTATGTTTCAAAATGAAGATTAAATATTCAAAATTTGCCATGTATGGTTGTCAAACCCGGATCGATTTCTATGTGAATTCTCGTTCAGAATTAAAATAGTTTGCCATTAAAAAAAATTATTGCTGATCGATGACAAGACTTTGATATTTCATACAAGTAAATACTTGTACATTGCATGAAATCTAAGAAAGAGTAATGATGTTGAGATTTCATAAATATAACAACATTTACTGTAAATTATAAATTATATATATTGAAATGTTTAGTGAATTATTTGAAAGTGACAGGTTTGAAAGAGTCACCCAACACAAAACAATAGCAATGTTCTTTTCATTTTTCATTTTCAATTCCAATAATGTAACTGGCCATGCGTGCCCTTCTTTGACTACTGAACAAGGGATTTGGGGTTCGTTTGGTATCACCGCGTGGGAAACCAAAATTTTATTCTAAAATTTATGTTTTGTCTAAATTTTTATATTTTTTAGAAAAACTATTTTGGAGATAAAATCTTGGTTTGAAACCTAGATTTTGAAAATACTATTTTCTTATTAAATCACACACTCTCTATTAATAAATTTTCTCTTTCTTCTTTCTTCTTTTTTTTTCTTTATTTGTCTTTCCTCTTCCCACTTACATTTTGTCTTGAAATCCGTAAAAGTTATTATCACCATGATTTCTCAAATACAATCAAATTTTCAAAACATAAGTTTTACTGCGGATTCCGTAAAAGTTATTCCCCCAAAATCTATTTTCCGAAACTAAATGAAAACATAATCACATTAAATCTCTCCCTTAATCCCCTCTACTAAACTTGACCTCATCTCCAACACCAAGGAGTGTAAGTTTTTTTTAAAAAAAAAAATTAAGGAACTATTTTAAAGTTGTAAGAAACAGATTTAACTATCTATTAGTTTAATAATAGTTCATAAGTATATAATAATAAATTTTAGTAAAAATTGATAGTAGATTTATATTTCATACTTGTTATAATAATTACTAATTAAGTTTCTTTCTTTAACGCAGTTCCCCTCCCTTTTGATTTTCCTTATCCAGAAGGGAATGAGTTGCTAACTTCTCCCTTCCTCCCCTTCACATCAGAGAATCAAACCAAGTAAAATAAAATAATTTTTAAAAACTAACTTATGGGAAGATTGACCTTTTTGTCCTTAACTTTTGATCAGCTGTAATGTGGTCCTGAGATTTCATTCAGTACAGTTTAATCCCTATAGTTTTAACTCGGTTGTAACTCAATCCATAAATGTTGACTCACTGTAACTTAATTCATATAACTTTAACTATTTTACAATTTAGTTCATGATCTTTTTTATATATGCTTTATTTTCTAAAATACAAGAACTAAATTATAAAATGGTGAAAATCATAAGAACTGAGTTGCATCAAATCAAAGTTTAGGAACTTAATTACAATTGAATCAAATCTTAAGGGTTCAAAAGATTAATTTTTCTCTAACTTATTTATACATATCTTTTCATTGAGTGTTTTGTTAACGAGTTAAGGTGCAAATTTATATTAGAAGTTTTCTCTTAAAACAATATTGTCTTGAAAATTTTAAAATGCAACAATGTTGCCTCTTATTGATAAAATGTTAATAGTAAACATTTGTTTTTTTACGGTATGTTAGTTTTTTAACAAAATACGACAATATAACTTAGAAAAAACTTTTGAGACAACACTATTCTTAAAAAATTTATGCCGTAGTATTGCTCCTCATAAAACTTTTAAAGTTAAATTTACATATTGACCCTTTATTAATCAAAAGGATCATTGATCTAAAAAAGCATAGCACCCCGAGATCAAGAATGATATTTAAAAAATTGTAAATCCTTAATAACTCTATTGATGTGTCCATTTAGATTAACAGTAAAAACAACTTTTTCAATCTGATTTATGATGTACAAAGTAAGTATATGAAATAAGTTTTATCTTCGTTTAAAATTAAACGTGATTTTCTAATTATCGAATAACCCTTATGAAATTTTATGTGAAACATTTTAATCCATGCTTGCAGGAGACAGCTATATATTTAACACTTTCATGAGACCAAAGATTTCGATTCAAAGAGTTAGATCCAAACCAAATCCAAATCTATGTGAACCCTAAATAGTATAAAACATTGTGTATGTAACTTTTTTTTTTTTGGAGTGAAAATGAGTATATAAATATCAGAATGTATTACAAAGAGGAATCAAAAGAAAAGGGCTCAGTTAGTTACGCCCGAATCAAAAAGTTCTAAAGGTGTGTGCTCGAGTGTGTATGTAACTTCTTCAGTTAGACTTAAAATGCAAAGCTAAGCATGAAATTTTTATTCAAAGTTTAAAAATACTCAGAACAAATGTCAGTATAGTATGAACAGAGCAAAAAATGTGAAGACGGTTAAATATAATCCATGGTGGTGGGGGCCGGTCAATCATGTGTGCTGGAAGGCTGGACGCACACTGCATTTCTAACCCTTTAACTCTTCAAGTTAAAAGAATGAATTAAGAAGTTACTCGTAAATCAATCATCATCCATCTAGAAAAGTAAAAAGAGAGGTTGAAAAGTTTCTTTGTTCAAATGTTAAAATTCTATGGGCTAATCAATCGGTACCTAATTGGCTGCTATTTGTATACACTTTGTTTTAGCAAATTCATATTCATATTTATATCCTACGTAAGCAAAATCAGAAAAAGAGTTTCCACCATACACATACACCGTCAGATCTTCTCCTGATTTATTCTCAACCATCCGATTCGCCCTTCATAACTCCACCGGAACAAACGGAGTTACCACCGTAGACGGCGGCGGATCGTAGCAGAATGGTGCCGCCGGATGCTGCCACTTCTCGAAAACCACATTCGTCGGCTCCGCGCTAGGAAGCCTTTTCTGTTGCTGCGGCTGCTCTTGCGGTGGCTCTCCCTCCGTCGAAATCACCAAGGGCGGTACCTCCTCCATCGTCGGCGATAGAAGTGGAATCGCAACGTTCCACTCGCACGTCCGATTTACCAATAAAGATGACGGTGCACGCCGCTGCAATCGGCTCGGCTGCCGCCGGCTTCCTGCGCTGAGTTTACTAATCTGGGCATCTGCCATCCCCGCGAGTATCGATCGATCGGATTAACAGGAGACAAGATAATCCTTCAGGCCGCTCAGGAACAGGTCGAAACGGCTCAAGAAAAACGGATCTGAAGAGTAAAAGAGAAGAGATACAGAGACGACGACGGCGAGAAAGAAAACGGAAAGGCGAAATATTATTAACTGAAATGCGTTCGGTGAGGCTTATATGGATGCAAGAGAAGGAGCCTCACATGTGTGAGTGTGACAGTGACGCGCACATGCGCGTGTCAGAATTGTGTCTGCAAAAATATTATTTTCACTAATAAATAATTATTTTTTGTCAAAGTTCTCACACAATTTTAGTCCCATCTAAATATTCCAACGCATTATTAAAAAAATGCCTAAGGCCTGTTTGGATAAAGATTTTTGGATAGAAGTTAAAAGATATGTTGAAAATTTTTAACTGCAATATGTATAAGATGATAAAATTGTTAACTTATCAACTATTATAATAAAAAGTTTATAAAATATTAAATTTGAACAATCAATTACTTAATCCAAGTGTGATAAGAATCAATTTCTGATTCTAAGAAAATTTGCCTTCTTATGTCAAGTTTTCTATATAATCATATATCTTATTTTTGAAATATTATTTAGTTATACAATTTAATGAAAAAATTTGACACATGATAAAATGTTATTTAAGATTTTCATATAATAGATATAAGAAAAGGTTAAACTGTAAAAAAGACACATAATTTTTTTTATTAAAAGTACCTTAAATATCATATACTTTACGGACAAAAATACACATAAATAATTAAAATAATAACGAAACTGTCATCACCGTTAAATATACGCTAACATATTTATATATAGATATACAAAAATAGTGAGTCACCAAATATAGAAAGAGTAACCATATTAATGTTGAAATAAGACCAATTTTGAACGTTGAAATGAATTTTTTAATTTATGAGAAATATATAATGTTGGATCTTTTTAAAAAAAAAACTAATGGTTACTTTTACATCTATTATTATAAACTTACAAAATAATGTGAATTTATATAAACGTTATGTTGTGTATTAATGCTAATAGATGACAAGATTGGTCTCATTTAATGCTAATAGATGACAATATTGGTCTCATTTAATTTAGTTTATTTACTTGCATTATATTTCCATCAATATTGATATCTTTAGGAAAATAAGATAATAAATCAAATTTTGAATAACCTTAAAGATAGTATTATCGTTGTTTTTTCTTGGCCAAACATTATTATCAATGTTTAAAAAATTATTATTTTGACGGGATCTTGTCAATTTGATATGAATTGATATGGATTATTATTGTAAATCTGAATTGTACAAAACTAATGCACACGAACACATTGACATCTAGAAGATTCTCAAAATTTCTTAGACTAACCAGGCTTGGAATTTATGTTATAAGATAACTATTTAAAATTTATGTTAAAGTAAACATTCGATTATTTAAATTTATATGTTTCAATTTAGTCCCTTAAACTTTTAAAATATATTTTTAATCCTTTAACATCAACACCATCAATTTTATTTAACGGGAAACTTCACTCAGTAGATTTGAACAATGATTCTACAATTAAATGCGAACAACATTACGAAATTTTATGATGTAAAATTGATTATATTCAAGAATCAAAGTTCAAGAATATTTTATAAATATTTAGTTGCATAATCGTGTGTAAATTTTCCTAGTCCGCACCGTCTATTAAAAAAATAACGGTGCTAAAGTTAATTCACTAAAAGTACTCTTTTTTGTGAGAAGAGATTTTCTGTATAAAAGAAAATGGATTCCTGCGGGAAGCATTTTTCATGCCTAAATGATAACTAAACAATTGAAAATAGTGAAAAAAATTTATTTTTATTTTCTATTCCCCAATTTTCCTTGATTCAAACGGATTCTAAAAATTGCGGTTCGGGGTTGGGGTTTCAAGTCAAGTACAACCCAACTCAGACCAACAGTTGCCGGCAAATCTAATCGAGGTCGGATCGTCCAGTCTGATTCTTTAAGGCATCTGTCAAAATGACTCTCTTTAATTAAACCCAATATTAATTAAAAAATCATATATCATCATCATGAGTCAATAGTCAGAAGTAGCTGGTGGTAATAATTCTTTTTAAATAATAATAATAAATAATATATATGTATTTGTATGGTTGTCTTTTAGGATGAAGGTTAATGCTCCGAGCAAGTGATTGATTTGATATAACCAAAACCACCGGCCTTTTTGACCGTCCAGCTTGCGCCCTTCAAACTTAACGTCGCCTTCACCATCATCACACCAATCAGATTATTAGATCATCAAGAATCCAACGGTCAGATTCCCCCACATCCTACCGTTCATGTGTCGGCTACGTGGTTGATTTCTGACCAATGGTCATCTTGACACGTGTCAACCCTTATTGTCGGTGATGGTCAAAGTAGACCAGGATTTTTTTAATCTTTTTTCCCTGTGGATCCATTTGTACGGCTGAGGGTGGGATTCATTCGGGAAACCATTCTCACAGATTTGATTTTAAAACGTAGGTGTTAACTCAAAATCTAAATTTTATTTACACATAAAATTGTTTTAGAAAAATTATTTTAGTTATAAAATTTTGATTTAAAATCTATATTTTCTCTTTCTTACTTTTTCCTCTTTCATAATTTTTCCTCTGTCCTCTTTACTACTTTTTTCCTTAATTCTCTCTTTATCTTTCCTGTTTTTCCCTTCTTTATCTTTCTTATTTTATACTTTTTCTTTCTTTCTCTTCCCTCTTTCCTACTTTTTCTTTCTACTATTTCCTCTTTTCTACTTTTCATTCTTTATCTTTCCTCTTTCCTACCTACTTTTACCTCGGAATCCGTAAAAGCTATTTTTTAAAATAGCTTCCAAACAAGCCCTTAGTGATTGTTTGGAAAATCTTTCCCTTATACATGCAAGTCAAAATAAAAAGTTTTTCAAAATTAGTAAAGAATATCTTCAAATCCACAAATTCTTCTTGAAATCGGTAAACTCCTTTCTCTCAACGGATTCCCAAACATACACTTAGTGCTTGTTTGGGAATCCCGTTTTCCGACGATACATGTAAATCGAGACAAAACCATCTCGAAATCTATAAAAACCATCTTAAAATCCGTAAAGTTATATTGAAATCCGTAAATTCTTCTCGAAATCCGTAAACTCCTTTCTCTCAACGGATTCCCAAACATACACTTACACAGTGACCCTATCACCTATGGCCACACAAGAGTATTCTAAAATGTTTGAATTCATAACTTTTGATTAAGTTAGATCATCTTCTACCAATTGATCCAAAAGCTAGGCGGTTTCTATTATTAACGGTTGATGTTGTTTGGATTTGCAAAAATTTGCATATTTGTTAAATCAGTGGTTTGTTGGCTGTCACTGTCGCAGCAACTTTGTGTCAAAATCTGATGGCCAAACTCCAAGTTGTCCATTTGCTGATGGTTTTTGCTTCTAACCACACTTCCATGTTCAGCTGCCACAAGTTGAATAATAGACCACCACAAGCTCTTTTGGTTTTTAGTGGAAGAGCCGTTTTAGACTCAAAGATGATCTAATTTAAGATATGGTTTTCGAAAATATTATTGTTTATTGACACAGATTCAAAGGAGAGTGTCCTAAGTTACCTTGAACTTCGTACTGACATCTGGTGCACACTAACGGCAGGGACGAATCTGCTTGTCTTTCCAGCTAATTTAGCCGCACCCTTTAACTTCCAAAAAATTATGTATATATTAGTATAATGTGATTTATTTTATAAATATGCATTTGTTAATTTTGAACATACTAAATTTTTGCTTAAATTCTTATCAAAAGATATTAAAAATAAGTTTCGCTTATATTCTCAAAAAATAGTTTGCACTTCTAAACCAGTATCCTGAGTTTTTTGACTACTAGAGAAGGGATTATTATCACGTACCCTTCTAATGTCCATTACCTTTAACAACCTGAGACAACCATCGACCGAAGATGGTGATGATGTCTTTCCAGTGAGCAACGGGAGGTTCAGACAGGACCGATTGACTTCTGTAAACTAGAGGTGGATGGATCTGTGCTCAGATCGGGCCGTAGCGGATGTGGTGGGGTGCTCAGTACGATTGATAATCGTTGGATTTTTGGATATAGTTGCAAACTCTCTATGGTTCCCCCAGCCATTGCTGAGCTAATAGTCATTATCCATGGTTTGCAAATGTGCTGGGCTCGCAAGTATAAGAATGTTGAAGTTATTACGGACTGCATTGAAGCTATTAATCTAGTGATGCGTGGGTGTGATGCAATGCACCCTTTCAAAGATATTGTTGATGAAGCTCGGATGTTTCTAGCTAGGGATTGGATATTGTTTTGCGTCATGTTTTGAGGGATAGAAATATTTTGGTTGACAGATTAGCGAGAATAGCTCATAACCTTGTGGGGAACTTTTGTTTTTATGAGCAACCACCATCTCCTGTTCTTCAGATGGTGGTGGAAGGGGTACCTGTACCCTCCTGATCTGGTGTACTTTGTTTTTGTAATGTTATCCAGTTTCTATTCAAAAAAAAAAAGATGGTGATGATGAAAAAGAAAAACACAGATAGAGTAGGACATCTGATAGAAAGAACAACATTGGGCCTTTTTTGTGACGATTTTACAAAAGCACGTTCACGCAAATCAATATAGAACTTTTACTACATACTTACATCATAAACTGTAAACCATGTTAAAAAAATAGTTTTCACCATAGGATATCTCAGGCCCTCCTACCAAACATGGCAAAATGAGTACTACTAGCTAACACCAGTCCCAATTCCAAGCTTCATGATACCATATACCAAACAAGGTTGTTCCATGAAATGGGTAAAATTCCTCATTATTTTTTTTAAACTCAACCAAACAAGTAAGATTATCTACCTCTATTCTCCTATGAATTTTAAGTCTATAATAAATTGACAACAAAATCTCACCTACTAGTATAAATAAATACATACATATCTAATATGAACTACTAATAAAAGCTACAATGGTGATAGGGACATATATTTTTAATTTTATTAGTTACTTAATATGGAATTATATTAGAAGGCAAATAATAGCTCACAATCAATACATTTCCAAAAGGGGACAAGGCAGATAAGAATAGAAGAAGATGGGTCATCAAGCTTTGTTGAATTCTTTGTCCAAAAGCGGCTATCGAAGAATAACAATACCACACACTTTATATTGCTTATCTTTTCCAAAAGTGATAACACTCTCTATTCATTTGTTTGACCTCTACTTTGTTGCTTCTTTTGAATTCAATTGTATGGCTGTGACAAGCTATACCACAGAGCAAGATTCTAGGTGGTTTGGTACAAATTTTTTTGGTCTAATGTTAAATTTTAATGGGAAATTTACAATCATGTTCTAAATAAGAGAATTAATGAATAAAATATCATAAAGATTCACAAAATTACCATAATATCCTAAGAGTAGCGGTTGAGATTGTCACTAACGATCTTACCAGTCTTCATTAATAACCTCAGCAACTATTTATGGGACCTTATGGTGATTTTATGAATCTTTAGGACATTTTGTTCATTAATTCTCCTATTTGAGACTTGATTGTAAATTTCTCAATTTTAATTATGAATGTAAGATCATGATTTAGATTTAAGGCTTGTTTGGCAACCAATTCTAGAACCTAGGTTTGGTTTTAAAACCTAGATTTTACCTCAAAAAATGAGGTTTTATCTAAGTAAAATTTTTTTCCCAAAAGCTATTTTGGTTACAAAACCTCAGTTTGAAACCTAGATTTTTTCTTTCCTACTTTTTCCTCTTTCTTTCCTTCTCTTTCCCACTTTCTTACTCACTTTTTTTCCTCGGAATCCGTAAAAGCTAATCACTTCTCAAACATAAATCACTTTTCAAAACCTAGGTTGTGCCCCGAAATCTGTAAAAGTTATTTTTCAAAATCTATTCTCTAAAATCTAGATTTTATCTCGAAATCTGTTAAAGCTATTTTTAACCTTAAATCCAAATAAGCTCTGCCTTTGTCTATCGTGTTTGTTTAAATTTACTGAGATACCCTATCGGAGGAGAGATGGTGACTCAAATGCATGTTGCAGGAGAGAGAATGAGAATAGGTATGAAGTTAATGGCTGGGGCCAGAAATATTATTTCCAGTGTTTTGGCCGGTTGAATTTTAAGAAGGCACAATCACTCATTTATAGGGAATTGGTGTGTTATTAGAATATCCTTACTTGTTCCCAAATTTACACTCATTGACATTAATGCAACGTCTGACAATAAATTGAATGCGTCATTCAATTTATATTTTGATTTGTTGGAGACACTAATAAAAATAGTCTACCATATCAAAGGTGGATATTAAAGTTAGGAATGTGGATTGGACCTAGGGCTGGGCATGGACGGGCGGAGCAGCCTGTGCCCCAGTCCATAGCCCGTCCGTTTAAAGATGCATCTCAACCTATTTAACGATTCTTAAATTGGTTACAAATATATGGGCGGGTTTTTACGAGTAATGAGAAGCCATTTAATGCATATAAAAAAGAAAGAGAAAACAACCAAGAATGTTAGTTGGGCAGTCACAAATCGAAAAAGAAACAAATTTGATGCCATCTATAGATCCATGAAACAATCTTTTATTTGGACCCGCCCGTCAAGTTTTGAAGGCCTCAAGTTGGCATTTTGCCTATCCATCTTGTCTAACCCATTGCGCTCGCGGGTTGGCAGGTCAATCTATCTAACCTTTTTTTTAAAAAAAATTAAAAATAATATATTGTATATTTTTTACCTTTTTTATCTTAATATTTTCTTATAAAGTATGATAAACAATACTTAATATATTTAAAAATATTATAAAATATTTTATTTTTCATAATATTTAAAATTACAACAAAATATTACTATTCATATTTTTTTGAAAACATGAAAATATCATTATTGAAAATTTATTGGTGAGAAGAGAATTATGTAATTATGCAGTTGGGAAAAAGGTAGACAAAAAAATAAAAATATTTTATTTTATTTATAAAAAAAATATTTGGCTGGTTGGTGGGCTGCAAAGCGGGCTCAGGCTGTTGAAAAGCAACCTATTGGGTGAGAGGCTGGTTGATTCAACCCACCCCCAACCCACAGGTTGGCCCACATTACCAGCTCTACTCAGAAATGTGCAATGTTCTAGGATTGACTCAGAGCTGTTGTATCAAAGATCAAATTCTGGTTATCTTTCTAATTAAATTTAGTTTTAATAATTACTGTAATCCAATAATGGGGGAACATAAATACACAATGTTAATATCAATTTGTGGTTATTTTTAAGATGGCAAAAAAAAATGGTTAATTCTAAATTCCAGAATTATGTTTTTTATTGAATATAATCATTTTCTTCACAATATTAGAACTCTTTACACTGTTCATGGCTTATGCAAGGTTAAAATTTGTTTGAACGAAGAATATTTACTTACAGTATTCATTTATTTTTTTTATCAGTTGTTTTTTACGGTTAACTTCAAAGGAGTAACTCCTTTTCATTTTTTTATTTATCTTGCTTATCACTTTCTTTTATTTTTTTGGGGATTATTTTTTCTAGATGATTTACAATTAGCTTATAAGAAAGGGATTTAATCATGCAAAAATTTAATAGCAATTGAAATATGTAAGGACAACTGATAAGTTTTAACGTAGGTCGCAGAAAATGACATCAGATTTATGATATACGCTTGAAAATTTAATTTGATGATAAACAGTATCCAAACGGATTTTTTTATTTTTCTTTTTAAAATTAATTTTAAAAACAGTTTCATAAAACAATTTTGAAAACAATTAAATAGAAACAGGAACAAACATGCAGATTTTCATAAATTTATTCAGCACCTTGAACTATTTTGCAATACAATTTTATCCAAGATATATTAAAAACCCTGAACTAAATGTCAACAGTTATTAAGGGTTCTATTAGTATAGGATGCAATTGCTTCATTTTTAATAGACACTTCATGTATTAGATGCACATAAAAAAAATCCTTTTAAAAAGTAAAGGAAATTTACTATTAGGTTCCAGATAACTCAATTAATGAATAAAAAGTTTCAAAAATTGGTAAAATTACCATCAGATCCTAACAGTAATTGAATCAGTTGTTATTGACAGCTAGTGATGTTGTTAATGATAACTAGCTATTACTAAAATCTGATGGTAATTTTACCAATTTTTGAAATTTTTTGTTTATTAGTTCCTCAATTTGGGACTTGATAAGCAATAACAACAACACACTTTTCAATCACATCTTGGGGGAAAACAGTACAGGTGAAATTGAGCCATCAGCATCGGTGATGAAAAACGTGAGCTTAGATGTTCTGGATGAAAAATTCACTATGGAGGAAATTTCTATGAACTCTTTGCACCCATCTTCATAAAAGATAGGTACAAAGTTACGATGCTATCGATCTCTCAGCACAAAAGTAACGTGGCTGTAAATCCATTTTTTGAAGAAGATAGGCGAGGCTTAAGCCATTTATGTGGTCAGCAATGCCTAACCACCACAGAAGCCTTGCTTAACACCAAATCTCATCTCAGCTTAATATTATAATAAAATGATGTGCGGAAGCTGAAGCATATCCAGGAACAAATTGTATGCCCACTGTTTATACAAGTAAAGTATCATCCATACAAATCAAAGTATCTAATCCAAGCTGAAGAGGCAAAAAATATAAAGAAAAACAAATCCGATGTTGCAACTCAGCAGGCCGTAAAAAAAACTCTTCTTTGAGAATACATTAATGCATCTCTGCTTTAAGTTGTCTTTGTTTTTGGAGCCTTCTTCCTCAGTTGCCTCCTGAGAATTGAGTTCTTCATCCCTATAAAGAACAGCAATGCACCAAAAAGTGCTGTGTTCTGCAATGGAAAGCAAACCCAGCATAATATTGTTTTTCAAACTTCAAAAATCATCAAGGCAGGGAATAGTAAAGTTTGCACAAACCTGTACGAAATCATTCAGCAGAAGACTGTATTCAGGGCCGTGGGGTTTATAGTTGTAGAAATCGTATAGCAATGGAACGGTAAGCGCCTGATGCAGAAGCTACAAAGCAAACACAAACCTTTCAATCTTGATTACAGTGCTTTAGAACTAAAAGTCTAAAACAATGGATGGTTAGAAAAATAATTAACGACTTATTCGCATTCTAATGCAAAAGAGCAAGGTCTTACCAGTAGGAAAGCTCCAAATCCGCTGCCAAACACAAAAAGGATCCCTCCAAGCCCCTTCAGTACTATTATAATAGCAACAAAATGCTGAACCTGTACTTAGCACCTCAATTAGAAAGGAAACTGATGTTGCACAGAATGAAATACAATTGCTACAAATGATAATGGATTAAAACAAAGCCTTACATCAATATTTGGTATCTCAATCCCAAATCTGGAGGACAAATTTTTTCTCAAAACAGTAAGCTTGGGAATCAACTCCTTTGCAAAAGGTCCACCACTGGCATCAAATTCATTAAACCTAGAAGCATACAGGCTACATCAATGCAAGATACAGCATATTGCTGCCATTACAATCTAACATCTTCATTTGTAAGCAATCAAACTAAAGAGGTGATAGGCTGCTACACAAAGTGAAATCACTTGCAAACCTTGATTAACCAAGTTATCCAACATTTAGGGCCTGAAATTTTGTTTGTGAAGATACATGGCATGGGTCAATTTGCACCTACGTGAACTTTAATCCAATGTTAAGCAGTGAAGTTGGTTGGGGGGGGGGGGACTTCAAATTGCAGAAAAGGTTGTTAAGAGACCACCCCAACGAACAAGCATCCATAAAATCAGACTCAGAGTAATGAAACCTAGCAAAGCAGAGAAGAGATTCCTTACTGCTTGAGCCCCAGACTTATCAAGGCTTCTTCTCAAATTTAAGACAGCACTAACCCCCAAGAAAGTGGTAGGACCATCAAGTCCTTTGCAAAAATGCCCACCAATGGCATCAAATTCATTAAACCAGCAGCACAAAAGCTACATCAGTACAAGATATAGCATTTTGCCATGATAATATTATCACACTCCCAAATATTCATTTGTAAGAAATCAGCCATGCTAAAGAAAAATAAATTGATGGGCGCGCTTGGATTTATATAAGAAATTTAACTACCTTGCTATATTCTCAGATTGAGGTAGGAAAATATAATCTATAACATTCATAAATCATATATATATATATATATAAAAGATAACATGATGTAATGTCTCATATTCCTTTTCCAATAGATTGCCAGAAGGAAATGAGAAAAATGGTGAATTCTCTAATCTCTATATTAACAGCGTAGCAGCTACTTCTAGACACGCAACTAATCTGAAAATTAGATCTCAACATGTGGCCATATTCAACGTGACATCAGATTTGGCGTGCCTAATGAAACCTCAATATGCTCACAGAATTGAAGCAAAGAACATCAACGCAAAACCCATATCCTACTCGCAACTAAAAAATTTTCAGTGATTCTATGAGAGTTTGACCACTGGAGAGGTTGAGCTCTCCCACTACACATCTTCACAATTTACACGTTAATTCCCAAAAAAAAAAATCAAAGCAAAAAATTTGAGTTACATCTACCAGTGGGAGAACAGCCAAGTCAGAGGTTCACACCATTTCTTACTGTAAACATTATAACATTCTCCCAAACATTTGAGAAAGCCCCAGTAAAAAAATCCAATAAGGCCACCTGATAATCCCCACACGCTTGCAGATTTGTGAAAAAGTGTGAAACTAAAATAATAATATATCATTAGCAATCAACCACCAGAACAAACTAGAAGAAGATGCATCGAACTTCACAACGCAATCGAAGCAGTTGCCAATGGCGTTCAGGTTCACTTTTTGAAAAAGAACCAACTAGAAAATATTTTAATAAAATTTTACCAAACAGATTTCAACTCTTTTGCGAAGTAGACATTAATCAGGTCGTAACACCCACAAACAAATCAGTACATTTTATGAAATAAAGCAGACAAAAAAGAACTCCAAATTGGTTAAAATGAAGTAGAAAAAACGCTGATCAACGAAGTCGTCGGGTACCAATCGGAATAGTATTCAGAAAAAGTAAACAGATCTGAAATGGGTACATACATCTGCCAAGCAGAGAGGATGAAGACGGAGGCAAAAAGGACACGACCCATAAAGGAAGCAAAGCCCATTTCTTTCTCTCGTTTCGGAGCAGAGATGGTGAGAGGAGCTGGATCGGAACTCGATGGGGTTCACCTCCTAGCGAGAGGGGAGAGCGATTGACTTCAGGCAGAGAAATTAATACAGTGAAGCATGTGACCAAGTCGCAGAGTCTACAGACTACCGAGTGAAGGGTCGCTTTCTTATGCTTACGTGTAATATTTGTTAATTTTAATTTTTCTCTTTGCCAATTATAGGCTAATTTCTTGCTAGATAATTAGAAGATTTTAAAATTGAGAAATTTATAATCAAATCCCAATAAAAAGAATTAATAAAAAAATATTTAAAAAATGATAAAATTACCATCAGGTTTCAACTTTAACTGATTTGGTTGTTATTGACGATTGATGAGGTTGTTAATGACAATTGAACCAACTATTATTGGGACTTGATGGTAATTTTAACTATATGTAAAATCTTACTTATTGGATAATCCAACTTTTTTTTTACAAATTTTAAAAGTATTTTTCGTTGAATTTTCTCTAAAATAAATCACAAGACTCGATTTAAAATTTGAGGTATGCGGTAAGGGATTGGAAATTAGTTTTTTTTTTAATGAATCACAACTATCTATCATATACATATTGAAAAAAATTAGTTCTTTTTCTAATTCATTTTTTAAATTATCCGTGCTAGGTAATATCTTTTCTTTCTCTTTGCTAATGAATTCTTAAAATATTTAATGACATATAAGTATTTTTTTTGCCAACGACATATAAGTAATTTATATTTCAAAAAGGCCGATTTGTACAAGTTTTTAAGACTCGGGTGGTTTTTTTTTTTTTTGAGCCCCTGAAGGCTGGGGCTGCTCAAAACCACAAATCAATTTATTTATAAATATAATCTTCAGCATTTCACAAATAGTAAAACCTATTCAAAATTGTCAAATACAGAATATAGGAATATGGATAATTTTATAATTTTTCAAGTCTTAATATTCCAATATATAAATAATTTTCCCTCCATGAAGTAGTTTAGTTGGACCAAATTAGACATTTTAACCCAGACGTAGCACTGGGGAAACGAGCCCGCTTGCGGATCGTGCACCTTGGTGGGTCGGGAAAACCTTAGCCCCATCTCACCAATCCGCCATTTTTTACCTTTTTAAATTTTTGAATATATATTTATAAATTTTAATAAACATAAATATTTACAAAAATAATTAACAAGAAGTTAATGAGCTCCAACAAAATTCAGAATAAACTTTTATAAATTGTTTAACAATTATAATATATTTAATAAATTTCATATATTTTAATCCTAAATATTTTTAAAAAATATTTATTTTTGTTATAGAACTAACAATAAAATTGAAAAATTGAAACAAATATATACAATCATATATGATTAATGAAGACTTAATGTTTTAAAAATTTTACATCGGTTTTTAGAAAAAAAAAGAGTTTACAAGTTAGTCTATCAACTCATGGGTTAAACCTGTATAACCCGTAGGCTAATCGGTGTGAGTTAAGTTCAGGGGATGTGACTTCTTGCAAGAGGGATGCAATTGTTTAAGTGCCATTGAAATACAGTAGTTTTTGAATAACTGCTCAAAATGATTTAAATTTTATAAACTCTTTAGAAATTGGTCTTAGAGTAATTTAAATAATCTAATTATCCTTCATAAAATTAAGGGTAGTTATCTTTGTCTTTATTTAGAGTTTTTATTTATTAAAATTTTGTTGTTATTAATATTCAACAGAGAATTTCACTGAAATTAATTGCTGTTGTCTTAGTTGTTGTTGCCATTTGACAAATTTAAAATGTTACTTGCTAAATTGTTGGGGTTATTTCATGTTTTTTCAAATTAAGGGAATTTATATAATTTTACCACAAAAATTATTTTTATTCGAGGTTTAAACTCAAAATTACATAAGAAAATGGTATTCAATACAACCCATAGAAGTGCCAAAAACCAAAATCAGTTCCCCTAATCAATAAATTTCAAATTAGTCCAAGGATAACAATTTGGGATTTCATAATATTATTAATGTACCATACTACCCCTCAACATTTGAACTCTAATAAATGAGTGAACAACAACAGTCAATCATCATCAGTCATTTTTTTCCTCTAAAGTTTGTATTCATAACGTTGGTTCTTTATTTATCTTTTAATTGATAATAATCCTAATTTTATATGTAAGAAATATGAATTGTCATGTAAGATACATATATTATATATAATATTAAAATTCTAATTTATTGTATTAATATTCTAATTTAATAATAATTTATTTAGTTTCTGAATTTCATCAACTCTCATTTTGTAAAACTTAATTGCATTTCAATAATTTAATAATTTGATATAATTTACCTTATTTTTCTAAAATTATGCTTTTAGATTTCTCATTTTAGAAAAATACACTTTAATATAGTATACCATTTATTGTTAGAATCATACAAAAATTATATTATTTGAAAATACATAGAAAAAATTATCTTTTTGCCTGTATGAAAATTTCATGGAAGATGAGGGTGAAGTATTATTTGTTTATGTTTTATATTTCATAGCTATATTTAATTGTGAAGTCTAAATAGAACCATAATTCTAATCACCTTAATTTTAAAGGTTTGGATACAAAATTAAGAAAGTTAGTATGTTGTATTTTAAAATTATATGAAACTTTTTCTTGGGATGGATCATAAAAGTGGGATTTTTTTAAAAAAATATGATATCTCAAATGAGAGTATAAATTACAATTATAATCATAATATTTAATATTCTATTGGTTTATATTGAGAAATTTATATAATACACTATGATACCATACATTATCATTTCTAACATCTCGTGCATCACATGGGTTTAACTTTAGTTTCATAACAAATAAGTGATTATCCACTATTTATAAGTTATGTAAAACCATTTTACAATTGTCACAATAAGTTTATTGAATCTCTATCACCAAAAAATTCAATTTTTTGTTTTAGATATTGACTGCGATGCATGAGGGAGCAACTACAACTTAATTAATAACAAATAATGAATTTACAAATATTTAGAATTTAGATATAGTAACATACAGCAATCCAATCATTGTCCATTTTTAGACATTAAAATAATGAATTTACGCATACTTAAAATTGATAAAAATTATCAGTACAATAGAAATATTTGAAAATTTTCAATGTTTAAAGTTTTTTATTACGTCTGTTAATTAAGAGTTAACAAAAGTTATTTCAATTAATGAGCATTTAACTCATATTCTATGATTTTGTGATCCAACACAATAATTTTTTATACAATTTTACCCTTCATATATTAATTATAGAATTTGCTCTCATGTATCATAATTGATATTAACTAGAGATAAAATTAAAAAGTTATTAATTTCAATGTAAGAGTTAATGATGCTTGAGGTTTTCCATGTTTTGTGTAAAATACTCAAATATACTAGAAGTGATTTATAAATAGAAATAAATGAGTATTCCATTCCCCTTTAATATAAAACCTACCCCTATAATTCTATTTATAAGTCATTAGATTAAGGAAAACATTAGACATAATTAATTCTATTTTAAAATTCAATAGCTTTATAACTCTACCTCTATTTAGTATCAACTACAACACATGATAGTAAGGTCATTATATAATAGATGAAGCATAAGCTTGTACGTTCATATGAAAAATTTAATAAAATAATTTATAAATAGAATTAAATAAAATCTTCTTGTTATAAATACATTACAAGAGTGGATGTCCATAGACTCTTGATTTCCTAAGGTATACATACTATACAGGAATTGTTGTTGAAAAATTAAAGAGGTATTCAATGTACAAAAGGTCACAATGTATGTACGAAGGTTCACAATGTATATTCATTTATATTGATTGTATTATTCATTGCTTATGACCCTTATATGTCACTCTTAAAGGCATATAAATGGGGCTTTGTATATGACATGCAACATATCCAAAAGTGAATAGAATTCCTCTCAAACTCTCTCATTCTTCTCAAAGGTTCTCTTCTCTTTCTCTTTGTTTATTTACATTTAATTTACAACACGTTATCAGCACGATAGTTTTGCCGAATGTATGATTCCTTCATAGTTTTCTTAGCAACATCTTCTACTTTCTTTTATCATATCTTTTCAATCAATTTGAGATAATTTGAGCCACAATATGAAATTATGATAACTCTTTTACCAATTGTTTTAAACATCGAGTTTCATGACTAAGATTTGATATTGTTATTACTTGCCATTTTAATCTCTTTTAAGAGTTTTTAAACATTATGGATATTGTTATTTTAACTTGAATCCATATATATATATGTGTGTGTATTAACTGAACTATATTATTCATTTTATAAATTCATTCTCTAGAATGAATTTTAAATCTTATTATCGTTTTAGATTGGATAATGTAAAATTTTTTATCAAATTAGAATTTGAAGCCCTTGACATATCTAGCAAAAATTATCTATCATGAATATTGGATACTGAAATCCATTTGAATGCCAAGGGCCTTGGAAATGAAATTTTTCCAAAAAATGCTGCCTCTAATTAAGACAAGGCAAAATCAATAATATTCCTTCGTTATCATATTCATGAAAGATTAAAAGTGAAATATTTAACTGTAAAAGATCCGCTAGAATTATGGAATGCCTTGAAAGAAAGGTCCAATATGATTTTACAGCAACAATATCATGAAAAGGCTTTAAGAAATATTATGAATTGATTTCATGCATACTTGTTGCTGAACAAAATAATGAGTTGCTCATGTAAAATCATGAGATACGTCCCACAGGATCGGTTCCGATTCCTAAAATAAATGCAACAATGCTTAATAATTATGATGAAGGGTGTAGCCGTGGCTATAGTCGCGGCAGAGGGCACAAAAATTCTCATTATCGAGGTGGTTGTAACATTAATCATGACAACCAAAAGAAAAGAAATATAATGAGAAAGGGCACATGAATGATTTCAATACCACAAAGGCCCCGAAAATAAATGTCATAGGTGGATATGAAAGGGTATAAGGCAAGAGTATGTCATACATCTGTTCACTTGGTGAAACTTTATCATGCATCACTCAAAAAGAGTGGCAATAATGCAAAGCAAATATAATGTATCATGATAATAATATCGAGGCAAAATGTGCATTTAAAAATGATATTCTTGTATGCCTTATGGGTTGGAAGATTTTAAGGGTCTTAACAAAATGATACATTTGATAATAATTAATATTATAATGATTAAATTTATGTTTTTAAGTAGCATTCATGTTTCATTTCTATCTTGTTTCTTTTAAATATATTTTAATGTACTTTTGTTTCTTTAATAAAGAATATGGGTAATTCTTATCATATGATTGAAGATATATGTCTAGTAGATAGTGCTACGACATATACAATATTAACAAGCATAAAGCATTTTTCTCATATAATGATGAGAGATGCAAATATAAATACTATATCAGGTAATACAAAAAGTTATTGAAGGCTCCAAAAGAGCTACAATTATATTACCCAAAGGAACAAAGTTTGTTATAAAAGATGCATTGTCTTCTACTAAGTCTCAACGAAATCTATATTGAGACAATTAATGATGGGAATGATGAATATTTGTATATTACAAATATTACCCATAGGTAATACAATAGCATGCTATAAATACTATAGCAGGTAATACAAAAAGTTATTGAAGGCTCTAGAAGAGCTACAATTGTATTACCCAAAGGAATAAAGCTTGTTATAAATGATGCATTGTCTTCTACTAAGTCTCAATGAAATCTATATTGAGACAATTAATGATTGGAATGATGAATATTTGTATATTACAAATATTACATCATGAAAGAAATGTATCTTAGAAAAATTATCAACACTATCTTCTGGTTTGTATTGTACAACTATTAGTACAATTGAGACAAATGTTATAATAAACCAAAAAGACGTTAATAAAGACATATTTACAGTTTAGCATAATCAGTTGGGCCATCTTGAATCATCTATGATGAATTTAATGCTTGATATGCAATAGTAAACCTACATTTTACTGATGAATTTAATTCATGTCATGAGATAGTAAACTAGAAGTTTATTGATTAATACAAGCAAACAATTTGATAAGATAAACCAGAAGTTTATCAATGAATTCAGTGTTTGCTATTACTGGTTAGACTATCCTGGTTCAATTGTGATGCGAAAAATGATTGAGAATAAATGTGGATATACCCTGAAGTGTATATTGATACCATTATTTCTCATTTGCTGCATGTTCCATTGGGAAATATATTATTATGTCCTCATAAAGTTAAGTACAATGTGAGACTCTCACATTCTCAAAACGGATAAAGGAATATATTTGTGGGACGGTAAACTCACATGGTTAACCATTTAGTTACCACATAGTTTTAATTGATGCATCAACTAAATGGTCCCACGATTGTTTATCATCTTCTTGCAACCTGAAGTTTGCAAGATTCTTTACTCAACTAATATGGTTAAAAGTATATTATCCTAATTATCCGATTGAAAATGCTAGTGCTAATGAATTTACTTCACTAGCCTTAATAAGGATCGCACGTCCCTTGGAATTGATTTGAACGTCTTGAATTTTATGTTCATATGCAAAATGGACAGCACAATGATTGGTTAAATGGTTGCAACCTTTTTATATGAGATATAATCTCCCATTTTCTGCTTAGGGACTGGTCATTTTGCATACAGCAGCATTTATTCGCATAAGGCCTACAAGTTAACATAAAATATCCCATTAGAATTGGTTTCTGGTCAAGAACCAAATATTTCACACCTCAAAATTTTTTGGTTTGCTATATATTTTTTTATTGCTCCGCCACAATGCACAAAGATGGGTCCTCAAAGGAGATTGGAAATTTATGTAAGCTTTGAATCTTGTTCAATAATTAAGTATATTGAATTATTAATTGGAAATTTATTTACGATATGGTATGCCAATTGTCATTTTAATGAGATATTTTTCTCACCATTAGGGGGAGAAAATAAGATCTGGTTAAAGTTAAAGAAAAATAAATTACATGAAATACCTTATTACTTGCTCATCTAGATCCTCAAACAAAACAATATGATCAAGAAATTTAGAAAATAATTCATTTGCAAAATATTGCAATGAAATTGCTAGATGTATTTACTGATATAAAAAGGATAACTAAGTCTCATATTCCAGTTGAGAATGCTCCTATTAGAATTGATGTCCAACAGGACAAGTGGTAAGTGCACATGAAAATATACCACATTTAAAGGGTGGCAAACCCACATGGTTCTAAAGATAAAAATCCTTTAAAAAGGAAAGGAGCAAATAATAATGATGGTCAGTATAAGGAGGCTACCATTGAGAAATCCATTATAGAGGCCCATGGCATAACTAATAAAATGACCTCTGAAGAGGTTCAGGTACCTGATAATGATGATGAGATCTCAATAAATTATGTTACTACGAGAAAGATATGGAACCGAAAGATATTGTTGTTGACGACACATTTTCATGCAATATTACCACTGAAATAATAAATGAGGATCTTGAACCTAAATTTGTCGAAGAATGTCGACAGAAATAAGACTAGCCAAAATAGAAAGAAGCAATTCAATCAAAATTGAATTCACTATCTACATGTCAAATTTTTGAACCTATTGTCCAAATACTTGCAGGAGTAAGCTTGTAAAGTATATGCTGGTTTTTGTGTGAAAAAGAAATGAGAAAAATGAAGTCATGGGGTATTAGGTTTTAAAAAAAAATCAAGAATAGATTATGAGGAGACATATTTTCCAGTATGGATGCATCTACTTTTACATATTTAATCAATCTGATAATGCATCAAAAACTTGACATGAATTTAATGGATGTTGTTACATCATACCCGTATAGATAATTGGATAATGAAATTCATATGAAAATTTCTGAAGGCTTCAAATTGTCAAAAGACTATAATGATTCATGTGAAAATTATGTAATACGCATGCAAAAGTCCTTGTATGGGTTGAAACAGTCCAAACGAATGTGGTATAATCATCTCAGTGACTATTTGATAAAAGAAAGATATTAAAAATGATCCTTTTCGCCCTCGAGGAAAGAAAGAAGAACTACTTGGTACAGAAATACCATATCTTAGTGCCATAAGTGCACTAATGTATCTTTCTAATGTTAGCGATATTGGTGGAAATGGTTCTTTGAAGAGTACAAGAAGAAGAGATGAAGAAGATGAAAAGGAAAGTTGTGCACAATGTCTCTAAGGCGTGGGCAACACTTTCCTTTAGGCTTACTTCACCCCCACCTATTCCTATATTATAGAGTGCAAGTTGGGTTAACTGATTTTTATAGAGTGCAAGTTGAGCTAAGACAACAAAGGTTTTTACAAAGTGATAATTTGCCCTTTTTTAAGTGTGCACTCAAAGAGAAAGACAATGAGTTTGATATTGTTGAGAGGAAATTGTGTGTATAATTGTGTATCCAATTGGGAGGATGAGGAGGGTATTTATAGAGGATGGAGAGATGTCTTGAAGTGGTGCCTTTTGGAAGCAATGTCCCTTCAATTAAAAGTCACAACCATACCACTTCAAAAAGTCACAACCATAATGACTTTTCCATGAAGAGTTGCACCTTTATGGTATGTATGATACATGACCTTAGTATTGGAACCCCCTACACATCCCTTCAAGTAAACTAATTAATTTATAAGGACACAACTTTCTATAAAATCACATCTCTTCCTTTGAAAAATTACATCATTTCATTTTTGAAAAATACTCCAACAGCTAATTCAACTCGGCCAGATATTGCATTTGTTGTTAATTTGTTAACAAGATTTAGTTCTTCCCCAACTAGAAGGCATTAGAATGGAGTTAAGCGTATACTCCGATATCTTCGAGGGACATCACATATGGGATTATTTTATTTTAATGAATTTAGATCACATTTAATCGGTTATAAGAAGCATGATTCTTATTAAATCCACACAAAGCTATATCTTAAACTGGATATTTATTTATATATGGAAGTATAGTTATATCTTGGTGATCAACAAAGCAATCTTTAGTTGCCACATCAATAAATCATGCAGTAATTATTACATCACACGAGGCAAGTTGAGAATGTGTCTGGCTAAGATCATTAATTCATCATATCCAAAAGATGTGTGGCTTCTTAGAACAAAATATACCAACAATTTTATATGAAGATAATACAGCATGCATGGCTCAAATAAAGGGAGGATACATCAAATGGGATAGAACGAAACATATTTCTCTTAAACTATTTTTCACTCATGATCTTGTGAAGAAAGGTAAAATAAGATATTCAACTAATCAGTTCAAGCAACAATCTTGCAGATTTATTCACCAAGTCTCTTCTAGGTGTAACTTTTCAAAAGCTTGTCCATGGCATTGGTCTTCGCAAACTTAGAGATCTTAAGTGATGCTATCATGAGAGGGAGTCAATACACACTGTACTTTTTTGCCTTATCTAGGTTTTGTCCTATTGGGTTTTCCTAAAAAGGTTTTTAATGAGGCAGCACTAGAAAGTATATCAATGAATGATGTATTCTTTTCTTTAACTGAGTTTTGTCACACATGGTTTTCCTAGTTAAAGTTTAACGAAGCACATTTATAATGGACATCCAAGAGGGAGTGTTATAAATGCATCACAAGAGTGGATGTACATAGACTTTTGATTTCCTAAAGTATAAATACTATACATGAATTGTTATTGAGAAACTAAATAGGTATTCAATGTACAAATGGTCACAATGTATGTACAAATGTTCACAATGTATATTCATCTATATTGATGGTACTATTTATTGCTTATGACCCTTATATGTCACTCTTAGATGGTTATAAATAGGGTTTTATACATGGCATGCGACATATTCAAAAATGAATAGAATTCTTCTCAAACTCTCTCATTTTTCTCATAGGTTCTCTTCTCTTTCTCTTTGTTTATTTACATTTAGTTTGCAACACTTCTCTCTTTGTTTATGAATAATAGCATAGGAGTAGATAATAACTACTACGAGGATATTAAATAGCTAATTAATTAATTATCTTTAATAAATGTGTGTTGGTTTGAGTAAAATATCTTTTTTTTTTTCAAACAAAAAAGAAAAAACAATGAATTGAAGTCTTATATATTAGAATCAAAATGAACCCCTTTATCAACAAAATGTAATACGTACATCTTTGCACCTACAGATGCTAAAATGATCATGAGCTCTTGCGTTCATCAATCAAGAACAAAAAAAAAATCTCCAACACTACTGGACCTGTGATTTTTTTTGGGGGGGATTAAGCTTCATCAATGCCGGAAAAGATGGCGAATGAAAGAAGGTGGTAAGGCATCACGGATGATGTTCACCAAAGTTGGTGGGAAGACGTTCGCCGGAGTTAGTAACAGGAGACGGCGGTCCTTGACGTTGATCGTAAAAGATTCTTCGCCTACACACTGGAGGAGAAGGAAGAAGATGATGGAGGCTCAAGAAGAGAAAAATGGTGAATTAGTTGATGGTTTATATTCATATCACGTATTGAAACTGTAGGATTCGGGCGTACCTGACAAGTCAAACATATACTGCAGATACCCATACAGAATACGAATCACAGGAGCGGATCCGGATATAAGACACAGCAAAAGGGCACTCTGGATGAAGAGAGAGTTTTGGAAGAGGGAGTGAGGAGGCTTGTTGTCTGGTGTGCTTTTTCACGTATAGGTTGGTTCCTCAAATAGAGGAATGGGAAAACTGTTCCCGCACAATCCTTCCCTCAACCGTTCCCACTCAAAAATTTCATTTTTTAATTTTCAAATCAATAGATTGGGAATATTACAACTTT
>JANTPZ010090380.1:0-14585 GCA_025593235.1 Vachellia pachyceras | reverse complement strand
TTTTCTTGATGCTTGTGACTTCTTCTTCCTATCTATGGTCTTAAAATCTTGTAAAATGCTCCTTGTGTTGTAAGGAGTAGATTGGTATATAAATTGTGGTTGTTTGGTTGTTGTTTGATAATTTGTGGATTTTGGGATTTCAAAACCCTAAGGGAAATGCTGTCAAAATTTCCATTTGATGTGGAAGAGTTGTATTTAAGCCAAACAACACATGAAAAATGGGTTTGGGAGCAAGAATAAGTGCTTGAATGTGATGAAAGCTTGAAAAGAAACATTTTTCTCTTCTTTTGGAATTTTCGTCCAGATCTGGAAAGTGCAGGAAGAAGTGTGTTTTGATTATTTTAATGCTTCCATTGGCTTTAAAATGAGAAATTTTGTAGGGGCAATGTGAGCCAAGGAATTTGGAAGCATTACAAATCCATATGACAAGTTAAAACACTCTAGGAAACAAGAGAATTCAAGAGGAAATTTAATAGAGTTTTAAAGTGATTTTAGATTTAGCAATGGCTTGTGTATAATGGCCATAATGTTGTGAATTATGTAGGAAAGAGTTTGGTGCAAGGAATTAATTTATCAAGTGACCAAAAGAGTCTCAAAGTACCAAGGAAAGCCAAGAGGAAATTAAAGAGTAAAGGTAGCAAAGTTTTCTAACTCTATTCAACATTGTTATGAAATGATCTTGAAAATGTGCATGACTTAGTGATGATTATTACATTGTTGAAATGTGTTTGTGAGTGATGTTATGCTATGGCCATATGTATTAATATGTGCTTGTTACACATCTTGAGTTGTCACACATTTCTACTTGAAGTTAAAGAATGTCATACAATTTTTCTATGTATGTTAGCAAACTTTGCTATTGGGATTTCAATGAAATCTCATTCTTTCCAACTAACCCTTTTTAGTGGAAGCTCATCAAAGGATAAGGAGAAACTAAATGATGCATGAAGCAAATTTTATGTTGCTTTTTGGATGGATGTTTGGTTATGTAAATTAGTTACACATAAACTTATGTTGTTGTGTATTTATGTAAATTAAACTCCTACATATAGGGTAGCTCAAAAGAGGTAAAGTCATGGTTTAGATATATCTTAATGCATTATAAGAAAATGGGACAAACAAGCAACCATGCCAAAAGGAGAGGAAGTGAGAATGGCAAAACTTTATAAAAAGGGTAGCAAAGTCGTTTAAAACCCCAACTTTGGGTCGTAGAGAAATATGGCAAATAAACTCCAAATGAGTTGATTTTTGTACAATCTTTAAAACGAGCTAAAGAACACTAGATTTGGATCTTTATACGAAAAGTTATGATGTTTCAAAGTTTGAAGAAAATCATGGAAAACCCTGGGAAAATCGAAAAATTACCAAATGAACAGTGAGTCTTTCAGAATAACATGAATTGATTGGGCAAGTTAATGACCTAATGAGTATTTTTCCCCCATAGAGGAACCTATAAGCTACAAATAGAAATTGGAACCACTCAATTTTGATTTTTTTTAGAATTAGTTATGAATTTTCAAAGTTGGGTCATAATTTTGTGAATAGTGAAAATCAAATTTTCAGATTTGATTTCTTTTGGCTTTTTATGCTATTCAAGGCCCAAGAGTGGTTCCATATCGATATAAATTGAAGTTAAAGAGGTTAGTTAAGGTGCTTTACATTTGGCCCATCCCTAAGTTAGAGGAGAGGAATTTATGATGATTCTTGCAGCAACCTAATGCATTATTAAACATCAAAATATTGACCCATTTGGTTATGTAACTTGAAAAGGTGAAAATACTATTTTAATTGTCTCTAGGAGCATTGCCCAAGCCCAAAAATTATACATGGGATTATCATTTCGCCGCTTAGATGCTACAGTGGTCTTTGAATAAAAATTTTCCTTTTAATTTTTTTTCTAGTTAAAATAAGTGGTTATACTATAATTTGTTCATGTTTCAATTCTTTAAGGAAAATTACAATGAGAACCCATATAAGAGACATAATTACCTACAAGTCCAATAACATGTGAGAAAGATGTAATGATAAGTTTTAATGCACAAAATGACCACAATTTTCACAGTTCAATCGTCATTGGGAATCGTGGTAATTAAAACTATTTTGTGAGACCTCGTAGTATTCCCCCTTTTATTACACATGCAAGGAAACATCAAAGATTAATGTGAATTAAATATTGAGTAAATATTCATTTAATTTTATAAAATGAAAGTGTTTAAATTCACAAGAGCTATTTAGTAGGTGTTCTTCTTCTTGCTCACTACCTTATTTTTCTTCTTGGTCGTATTTGATTATTCTTCTAGTGGTTACAAATCTAATAAGATTTATTGGAGGGTAAAACTTTTATGGTTATATCTGCTATTGTTGAATAACATCTTATGTATACTATGTACTAGTTTACTATTCCATAATGTTTAGCAGCTTCTTGGAATGACTGTGGAAGCTTAGTGATCTTCTCCATGTTGTTTGATGGATGGATAGAATGAATCAATCCATAGCTATAAATGATCTTTACTAGCTCTAGGGAGGTTCCAAGATATATAATGGGTCCATTTGGGAAAGTGGTGGAGAAGTACTTTTATGCAAACTGAGGCAAATATGTGAAGGAGATTATCTCATTTTGCGAAAAAACATTGTTGAATGTGCTTTTGAGGCTTCTTAACGGGTTGTCAAACAGCTTCAATGACTTTATTATAGGCATAATGGGAAACATATCTGATAGTCTGAGATAATATTTGCAGATGGTTTAATTTATTGATGAGATGTGTAACAAACTTATGTTGCTCTGGAGTTTGAAAGGATAATTGTTTACTAGGGAAACTATTATTTGGAGATGACTTATTGGTATTATTAGGTATAACAGAGCTGGAGCTTGAAGCTTCATATTTCTTCTAAACTTTTTGTTGTGCTCTTATTATTTTTGAAAAAGGAATCATTCTGGGTTTACTTCTGATCTATTAATCCCTGATATGGTTCTGATATTAGGTGTGTTTAGAAATCTGTTGGAAGAAATGAGTTTATGGATCCCGAGAAGAATTTACTAAATCCAAGAAGAAATTACCGATTTCATGATGGTTTTTATGGAATTCAAGATGGTTTTACGAATTTCGAGATGGTTTTGTCTTGACTTGCATGCACCGTTGGGAAGAAGTTCTTCCCAAACATGCACATTGCTTTGGGTACTTGTACTAAAGAATCGACTCTATTTATTGGTTTGTATACCTTCTTCAGATTTTCTTCTATTGTTGCAACTGTACTTGTCAATTCTTTTACTTGAGGAATAATATTATTGATAGAGCTTATCAAGTGCGGTGTATTTGTATTTACTTGCCAGTTGAGGTTCATCTCAATGATATTGATCTTTGTAATTATGTGTTCCATTGTTATTTGTATTTACTTTCCTGCTAAGGTTCATCTTAATGATATTGATATTTGAAATTATGTGTTCCATTGTTGACATTATTTGTTCTATTGTTGATAAATAACTATTTTTTGTTCTTTATATCATGTTCATAGAGATATTTTAATGTTTAAAAGGTAAAAACAAACAATAATTTAATTATAGAAAAAATATAAACAATAATTAATTTATTAACAACTTCTTTTTAAAATATCATTTTCTTATTTATAAACAGTAACTTGTTATTTTTCTTATGATATTATTCTTTCACTTACTCAAATATCTTATTTTATCTTAGAGTCTTTTTTTTTTTTGCCAGAAACAACAATGATTGATTAAAGCAAGACGGTACACTACAAGACAATACAGAGCCAACACCAACAGATACAAGAGGAAAGGGATAACAATACAAACGCACAAACAAATACACACAACCCAACAAGAAAACATTAAAGACCCACCAACAAAAACACAGACCAACACCAAACTCAACCCAAGACCCCAACAACACTACCCAGGATCAATAACCACAGAACAAGCATCCAAATCCAGCAGCCTTGGTCAGACGGGCACATTCCACAAGTGAAGCCTTAGTAACCCAATCTGCTACTAAGTTAGCTTCACGAGGAACCCACACAATAGAATGGTTCCTTACTAAATTCCTTGACACCATAATATGTTCAAGGATCACTTCACACCTCCAGTCAGGTGGTGCAATATTGTGATTAACACAATTTACTAGAGTCTGATTATTAGCTTAAAAAACAACCCAATCAAGATCATTATCAGCCACTAAAACGGAATGAGCATTGATTATTTTTGTCATACCATCAAGAAGCCAGCCACTAGTATCCCTGATGATAATAGCGATAGATGCTTTTTTTCTCCACCAAACAGAATGCACAGTCACCATTTATCTTAATATCATCCCCCCAGGAGGATCTGAGCGCTTCCTTCGAGTGCGTGAACTACCAACATCCCTAGACTAACTTTCTTCAACAGCATGCCACCGATTTGCACCCCAAAATTCGTTTAAAAGAGCATAAGCCTATTCACATACAAAAATTAGGTTAGGCATTACATTGTCAAAAACATAGGCATTTTTACCCTTCTAGATTTGCCATAACATCGCCCCAAACAACGCCTTATGCCAACTAGAAAGAAAATCATCACATAGACAACCTGTCACCCACCCCACATCCACATCCCCAGATAGGTTATCCACATTCAAGGACAAACATCACCCAAACCAGGCTACCCTCGTCCAACTACACCCAGAAAACGCATGATTAGCATCCTGAACCCCATGGTTACAAATTACACAAACACAATATTACAATACTTTCTTTTATACAAATTTTGCAAGGTAGGCAAAGCATTTGACATGAACCTCCACAAAAAAAGTTTTCCATTTATTAGGCACCCTTAATTTCCAAACTTCCCTCCACAAATTCCTATAAGCATGATTTGAGGATGATGCTACACTGCCATTTCTATTTAACACATTTGCTTTCGCCACTTCTTACCCCTCCTTTACGATATAGCAGCTCTTCCTCCCCCTAGTCCATAACCACCTATCAACTCTCCCTGAAGGTGTTACCACAAGCTGGCCAATAGCACTCTTTTCTCTATCCAAAATCTGACCTTCCAAAATTGATAAGTCCTAACCATCCCCTGCTCCAAGTTCTGCCACTCTCATCTCCTTCCATTCATCCCCAGGACATTCTAAAATCAGCCTTTTCCCAGGTAAACCCTCAATCCACCGATCATGCCACACTCTCGTATTCCTTTTGTCCCCAATTCGTGCTATAATATTCCCCTCGAGCACCCTTCTTCCTTCTATAATACTGCACCACAGCCACGACACTCGATGTCCCTTTCTAGCCTGAAGAATCCCGTCTCTTGGAAAATATTTGGCCTTTAATAACCTTGCCCAAACCTGATTCAGATTTTGCAAAAGCCGCCAACTATCTTAGCTATCAACGCATGGTTAAAGGCTTCAAAATCCTTAAACCCCATACCCCCATCCACCTTTCTTTTCATAAGGGTCTCATTTGAAACCCAATGAATTTTCCTCTCCTCCTTACCCTTACTCCACCAGAATGTTGCCACTATTCTATCTAGTCTTTCCAGAATATTTTTTGGAAACAGGAAACAAGACATGAGATATACTGGAACTGAATTAACTACTGCCTTAATCAAAACTTCTCTTCCTGCATCTGATAGAAAATTATAATCCCATCCCTGAACTTTTTTCTCCACCCTATCCAAAACCCAATTTAAGGCCTTAGACTTGGACCTTCCCCATGTTATAGGCAAGCCCAAATAATTTCCCGGGGCATCAACCACATGAATCTGAAAAATCTGCCCAATCTCCTCTTTCAACCTCATAGGACAGTTTTTTGAAAAGTACAAACACGACTTTCCCAGATTCAAAGACTGACCCGATGCTTTACAATACACCTCAATAATCTCCTTCATATTCTTGCAAACACCATTCCTTGCTTGGAGAAACAAAACAGCATCATCAGCAAAAAAACTATGAGAAATAGCTGGACAACCCTTGGCTTCAACAACACCTTTAATTTTTCCTTCCCTTTCCCCCAACCTATAAGCTTCGATAACACATTACAGACCAAAATAAATAGGTAGGGAGAGAAGGTCACCTTGTCTTAATCCCCTTCTAGGAATAAAATTTGCCATTCTTTTTTCGAAAAACTTGACAGAAAAATTAACAGAGTTAATACACCAGAGGATTCTTTCATCCATTCTGACAAAACCCCATTTCAATCATAGTAGCATACAAAAAGTCCAATTCAACCTGATCGTAGGCCTTATTCATATCTAGCTTTAACGCAACCTCATAAGAACCATTTGATTTTCCTTTCATATATGATGGAAAATTTCATGCACCACAATAATGTTATCTTGGATCAATCTACCAAGGGAAAACACACATTGACTATCATCAATCAACCTATCCATCTACCCCTTGAGTTTATTTGCCAAAACTTGGAGAAAATCTTAAACAAAATTACACAAACAAATAGGGCGATAATCGCTAACAGACTCAGGACAAGCAATGTTTGGTATAAGAACAATATCAGTCACATTTATCTCATGTAACAAAAAACCTTTAGTAAAAAACTTTATCATAAGATCACACACATGAGGTCCTATGATCTCCCAGCAGTCCTGAAAAATGTACCTGTTAAACCGTTTGGACCCGAAGCTTTAGACCTTCCCATATGAAACACTGCTTGGCAAATTTCCTCCTGTGATATCAGGGCCATCAACTTCTCATTATCCTGATTAGTTACCATCCCCTCAAGATAATCTAAAGCTTTCGAAGAGTCCCTACTTCCCACAGTCCCAAACAACGCCCGAAAAGACTTAGCAAAACAGTCTCCAATTTGCATTTCTTCTTCCAGCCACCTGCCACCCCCATCCTTTAAACGTGGATTCTTGTTCCTACTCCTTCTTCTTACTGTAGATAGATGGAAAAACTTTGTATTCTTGTCCCCACACTTAAGATATGATACTCTAGATTTCTATGGCCAATACAACTCCTCATTTTCCCATGAAACCCTTATTTTCTCCTTCAGGACAGCCACCCTCAATTCCACATCTTTACTCCAATCACACCCCAAACATTCATTCATTTCCTCCATCAATTTATCAACTTCCTTTTAACAATTTTTGAACTCCAGTTTACTCCAATGAGACAATGCCAACCTGGTTCTACTCAAATTGGTAACCAAATTTCCAAGATCAGCCTACCTCCATCTTCCTATCTCTCATTGACCACTTCCTTAAAATTTGGATGAGAAACCCATCTCTGATCAAATCTAAATAGATAAAGGGTTCTCACTTCCTGGAACTCAAAATCAATCAAAATAAGGCAATGGTTGGACCCTATGGCCTCCAAAACCTTTCCTTGGCCATTTTGAAATTGATCCCTCCATTTCAAATTTATCACTGCTCTATCCAACCTTTCTCTGATGCATTGATATGCCTACCTATTATTGCACCAAGTGTACTACACCCCTTAAAATCTAATTCCACCAAATTACCATTTATCATGAACTGCCTAAATCTATCCAAACTCCTTAAAGAACAATTATTTACTCCTTTCTTATTCGACACATACAAAAGTTCATTAAAATCCCCAAACACAAGCCATGGGATATCAGTAACAGGATTCAAGCTTTACAACTACTGCCACCCCTGGTCTTCCTAGCAGTACCTTGCGGCCCATACACCATTGTTATTGCGCCCCTGTCTACATTCTAATAAGTTATCTCCTCAATGTGAATAATGTGTCTACTAATAACACTTATCTTCAGACCTACATCCTCCTTCCACTACAATGCCAGTCCCCCAGATCTACCCACTGCTTCAAAACACACTCCATTATCAAACTTTAGCTTCCTTCTTAATTTCTCCACCTTTGGACCCTTCATTTTCGTTTCTAACAGAAAAACAATGCTTGGTTTGTATTTTCTGCATTGGAACTTTAAATTCCGAACTGTCAAGGTAGTTCCAAGCCCTTGATAGTTCCATCCCAGACACATCATGGCTTTTGCGTGGCTGATTCTGGGCAGCCCCCACACCCGTTATTTTCAGTTCCACTTCCCTCCCTAGCATCCTCTATCCATACCCCTTCAGAGACTCCTCGCACCTCATCTCCCTACTCCTCTTCTCTTCCTGAATTTCCTCAATAACTAACGCCCTTTTCCCCTTTTACTTCCCCTTCCATATCCCAACAACTCCTTCGATACACACTCCAATGATCTAACATACCTTCAAAATGAAAAACTCCCATCAACTTGGAGGCATCCACTTTGACACCTCTCTCCAACTTATTGGCAGTCAATCTTCTTTTCCCCCACACTGGTCGACGATTCTCCTTCATGATATTCTCCTCACTTAGCCATTGGAGATTCCCACTCATCTTCTGCACTCCTTTTCAACTTTATCACCTAAAAACAGTCACCCATCATCCCCACTATCATCCCAATCTTGGCTAAACTCTTGCTCAAAGCCCTTGATCCATACGCATCCAGGCCCAAAAACCCCCAGCACCTCTCCTACTTTTTGGGAATTCACTAACTCCCAACTCCAGCCCACTCCAAACATCCTTCAGCCCAATCCGTTATCCTTACTTCCCCCTCACCGAGTGACCCCAATTGGGCCTCCAAACCCCAGCCCAAACACCCTCTCCTAATAACACCATTGATCTTGGGCCTCAAGCATATAATATCACTTCCCCTATTCCCCACAGAGTCCGTGGAGTCAATAGCCACCATATTAATTACTCCTACCAAGTCACCAACTCCAATCCCCCTCATGTCAGCCGAAGATCTCATCGAGCACTCCCCCTTCTTCGTACTTCTTCCGCCTATTCTCCTCTCCCCCAGCAGCTTATCATTATAGAATTCCCCCATGCAAACTCCCCTCCCCTCCAACGACCTACCATCCTTAAACTACAAAATGCCGGACAGCTTGCACACACAGTGATGCATTATATCCTCAACTAACCCTATCCACCCCAAACCTCGAGACCTCTTCTTCACAGGATATGCTCTTATGTCCCAAACGGCCACAATAGAAACAAAATCTTAGCAGCTTCTCATATTTTACCTGAATCCACACATTATCCAAACCATCAGGTCTTGGAGCCATAAAATCAGGGACTAAAGGCTTTTCAATATCCACCTCCACTCTGGCTTTACCATAGTTGCGCCTCTGATACTTCATATCCCTTGGATCTTCCAAAACTCAATAACCCTTCCAACAGCTTGGGCCATGAGTCTAACGTTACTTATTAGCCTTCCCTCCGGAGGGATATTATGAAACTGTTCCCAAAAGGTGTACGAATTAATTTGCAACTCACTTCCACTCAGATAAGGCCTCCTTTTTTGCAAGCTCAACATATGGTTTCGTATCACCCAAGGACCCTCCTGCAACACCCTCGTCACCTCCTCTGTACTTGTAAACGTGAAAGAGAACAAGTTGAAGCCAATGGATTTAACTTCTACCTCTCCCGAAGACTTCCATGCCGCCAACACTGAGCCTTTGACAGCCAAGTAACCCACATGTGCCCTCGATACCACCTTACCAATAAGAGTTCTCTCTTCATCATCAAGAACACTCTCCTCGCGCTACTGTAATCGGATCCACAACCATTCTCTATCCATTTTTTATTCCCCTGGTATTCCAAAGCAGCATTCCCAGAATCTTCCATTCTCTGACAACAAAAGGATCACCCCACTAGAGTAGAAAACTCCAGGAAAATCCTAGCACCCCTCAAAACGAGGAACCCCCATGATAGGGAACCAACAGTGATTCTTTGACAATTTGAATTTGAAAGATGTACATATCTTATTTTATTTTAGAGTCTCTTACCCTTACTAATTCAAAAGTTAATTTGAGAAATACGTAAATAAAAACCATGATGCTATAAAAATAAAACAAAAATGTTTGAATGTCAGTAGTTTCAATTACTGAAGCCTAAATAACTATACATAGTTTTCATTTCCTGAACACAAATAACTCTGACAATCAAAATATTAATAAATATTATTTCACATTTATATTAAAAAATTAAAATAGGCATATTCTAAATTTTATTATCCCATGTATTAGAAGTTATTTTAATAACAATATGTTATTTTTTAAGAATTTATCACTTCCATGTATAGAAAAAGGGTAAATGTTGAAAAATACCATCTATCTTTTACGAAGAGAGCATTTAATACCATAAATAATTGTTGGGTGCTAAAATATACACAATGTTTTAAATGGGGCCTGAATTGTCACATATGTTAATTTTCACTAACGCCGTTAAATCATTTTTTCCTAATATTCATCCAAGTTACATTTTGTTTAAGTGCCATTTTAGAGTTAAAAATGAAAATTTTCATTGTCTTTAAAATTTTGTGTAAACAATTTCTAGGATCAATTTTTTATGAGATTTCAAAAATAATATTATTTTTTAAAAATTCATCTTTTTGGGATTATAAAAGCTATTTTTATGCGGTGCTAACGATTTAATAACTATCTTTGTAGCTCCAGATTGTTTCAATTGTTTTAGGGCTAGTTTAGAATCAAAAAAATAAAAAAATTTCACTATCTCAGAACTCAGTTTTTCAAGAGGTTTCCAGAAATCCGTATTATTTTCCAAAATTCACCTATTTGCGGTTAGAAAGGTCACATCTTGTTTTAGGGCTAGTTTAGAATTAGAAGAATAAAAACTTTTCGTCATACCAGAATTGCTTGGAAACAAATTAAATTCTATGGCTCAATTTTTCTTAAGGATTCCAAAAAATCAAGATTATTTTTTTAAAATTCATCAATTTGAAGCAAGAAAAGCTACATCTTGTTTAAGGGCTAATTTATCATAGGAAAATAAAATTTTTTTCAGTGTCTCGAAATTTTATGTAAACAGCACCTAAAGCTTAAAATTTCTTGAGGATTCCAGAAATTAAGATTATTTTTTAAAATTCATTCATTTTGGGGCCAGAAAGGCCACATCTAGATAAAAAAACAAACACTTAGGTCAATGACTTAATGACATTAGTCAAAATTAATGTTTATGACATTTTAGGCTCCTTTTTGAATCACTGTGCATTTTTCACCAAAAATTGTTTATAGTGCTAGATGATCTTTTCGGAAAAAGATAAAAAATTTTTTGAACCTTTACCCTAGTAAAAATGTTAATGATAATTCATTTTATTTTATAATTTATTACCTTATAGATATTTAAAATATAAAAAATAAATAATTTTATTATAATTTTTAAGTGTAAACTAAAATTCAAAATAATATATTTCAATTGAACTCCGGCCAGTGTTTCACTATTGGTATAAATTTTACAACTTCATTGAAACCAAGGGTGGCATATTACTTTTGAGATCTTATGTTAGAAGTTATGGAATGTGAAGATTGAGCAACTACAGGTTCTTCGGTTGTTTACTGAGCGCCAATAAAAATTGATTCAATTAAATTTATAAAGTTATAAGTTTAAATCTTGTTACAGGTGACAATATTTCTTTACAAATAATTTTATTTACTAAAAACTAATGTCAGCATATTGTTATAACAGCTGATCTTGTATATTTTCCCATTCCTACCAATGCTTTGAATAATTTTTCCCCAAATAAGTACTACTTTATTTTGTGCAACCTTTTGAGAAATTAATTCACTTTTTCCAAAAAGAAATTTACACCATGGTCTCTCTTTCTTTTTTATTTGTCTTTAGTCATCTGATATCCTAGCACTAAATGTTTGAGCAACCGATTAATTTGAATTAGGCATTTGTAGAACCCTTTGGATAGTAAGTTCGCCGAATAAAGTTTAACGCTGCTACATCCAGGACTCGAACATTAAACCCCGTGCATGTGAGTTCAACACCCTTACAAATCTAACCACACCCTTGTTGGTAGAGTTCATGTTCTCTTTTACCATGTAAAAATTGGAAGAAGAAAAATTGGTGTTGTAAAACTACTATACCAGTCTAGCTAAAATTACTAATACGCATTGATATTCATACTAATGATATTGATGATTGATGAGTAAAAGCTTGTCCATAGACGGGATTTAAAATTAAGTAGATGGATCGATACATAAGCAAATGCGCTGTCAAAATTGAGATTGAAAAAATGTTTCTTCAATAAAATATTATCATAAGATTGAAAGCTAAAATCGTATGGGATGAAGACTAAATATCAAATTTGCAAATTGAAAGTTGCATTATAGAATTGTGACCTGAATAGAATGCGATAAATTGCAAGAATAAGGCAAATATATATTATGGTTAAACATATCAGTCTGAAAATATAACTATTGATAGAGTACGTAATGCTCAAAATATAAATAATGTCAGAGCATGTGTTTTCTGGGACTTGCAAAACTTATTTTCTATTTTGCTAAGTTTTTCCTGCTCCTCTCTGTATTTTCTTTCTTTCATATTTCATGTCTTATATATCATTCAAAGTATATGTAAGGACATAAAATATGGGAATTAAGAACTCAGAAGAATAGAAAAGCACTACAGAACATATAGTATGCATATTAGACCCAAGTTGTTTCTGATTACAAAATACATAGCCACTAAATTACATTGAATTAAAACAAAAAAAGGAAGCAAATCTTCAGTATTTGCAAAATGTCAAAAGTGGCCGGCAGAGGTAGGTACAAAAGCACAAGTACCTCAAGATGCCATTCTCTGGGGTTGAGCAACATTCTCATTAGCCAATCAACTTCTTCAGTCTTTCATGGAACCACTGTAAAATTGACCATGGACAACATAATAATTGACATTTTTTGCCAAAACATGAGAGAACTGATCATAGGAAAGAAGTAAAATCAAAATTACCTATCTGAAAAGGAAGGAACCAACTTTTCAACTGCTCGAACAACAGCTGAATTTCTTGGATCTTTTTTAGATGATGACTGTCGTGCTTTTACTATACGAAACACAACAGAAGAAACAAAATACAATTATTACAGTAGGATGCATGTTTGAATCTACATTTTATAGAATGACATGTTATCATCATCAAACTTAAGATACAACTTGTATATATATTGATATATATTTTTCATAAATCCTATATGGGGGATAAACAATGAAAACTAATAGTAATAAGAATAAGTCATACTCCCTTAAATATAAGAAAAATTCTAACAAAATTCACAATCCTTAAATTCAAATAATTTATAATCATACTTAATTTTACATCAATCCATCATTTGTTTCGTACTCCATCAACATGTCATAAGGTGGTTAAGCGATATACTTTTCAAATACACAAACCATTAAACGCTTACATACAATTTGTCACCTGAAGTTTCCAAAGATTTTTCATGCAAGATCAGCATGACATCAACTATTGAATCCACTAAAATCACTCCCAATAATTAAATTAAATATTGACAGGTGCAAATGTTATAAATATATTATATAATCTAGACATTATACAAAATTTTGTTTAAGGTCACTTCATTAAATAATAAAAGGAAGATGTGAACTGACAATGGCAATTTAATTAAGAAAAAATGAGAAGTAAAAATCCAAAACAATGGCGACATAAACTGAAATTTCAAATATAATGACAAGTAATATCTATGTCAATGCTGAAGAGTGAGTAGGAATAAAGAATATTAATAATAGAAAGTATCCACCTTTCATAACAGGAAAAAGTGTATAAAATCAAAAATTGAAAATACCTTTTACATCTTTAATCCTTTTATCACCTGTCAAGTATAAACTCTGGCTCTCATTAAGATCTAGGCCATCGAGTTTAGCAAACTCCCACAACACACGACCTATAAGTTTATGAGTAAGTACACTTGTCTTGTCACCAGCATCTTGAATGGCATGATATTTATAACTTGTCATGTTCTTGGAGAGCTCAGGTTCTACTATCTCACACAGAGAGTTTGTTAACATGCTTGTTGGATTCATCCCAGCTAAAGTTTCACCCAACTCACATCCAATTGAATTGCCACCAGTGATGAATGCGGTCTCCTCTATTTGACAATCATCATAGTCATCTACATCACTTCTTACTGACTGTTCAATATATGCATCATCAAAATCTTCATCAAACCCATAATTAAGCAACAAATCCGTAACAAGTTGTTTTGTCTGAGCACTTAAATTTAATATGCCATCCACTTCTTCTGTAATTTTCTCCTCCTGTGGTGATTGAAGAGGTCTATAACCTGAACTCCCATTAATAATATTCAAGATATCTAAAAAAAACTCTGGTATTTTTTCCATATCATTACACTCAAATAGAAATTCAGTCAACAATTCTATGAATGCTTTCCTTAGTATCCTATTTGATATTTTAGCATCTTGTTCTAAGAGAGGAGGAACCAGTCTTCTTAGCTCTTCTATTTTCACTTCTTTTTCAACTCGCCATATAGCTTTCATAATATCATCCTGCAAAGGTTTGACTTTAAGGGTAAGTTGGTCAAATTTCTTCAAGAGTGTAACTTTATGATTTGCAAGTTTTAGTGATAAGTGAGCTACTGCCATAGCTTTGGCCAAGGGCTCTGGTAGCTCATCTACTTGCTCATGAAGCATTTTTAAACCGATTTTCCTCACTTTCTTAATCAAATCATTCTGTTGACCCCACTTCTTTCTGCCGGTCCGTAATTGAGGCATAGTTGCTTT